>JBAJNP010003372.1:0-40089 GCA_036877545.1 Yasuhikotakia modesta
TACTGTCCCCTTAAAATCGTTAATGTTTCACTGATCTTACTCAAAGCTTAGCAGAATAGACCCCTATTGTTTTTTTGGCAGGTAGGCGTGCAAAATGTTTATCAAATATATTCCAATTCTTCCTGTCTGAGGTCAATTTGACTAACTAAAACACTTTGTCTAACAATACAATATAAACATTTTAATAATTCACGTTTCATAACAGTTGGCATGTAGGAACACTGCACCAGCAAACAAACAAAAACAAGTATTAGCAATTTGACAAAATATGACATTGATTGCATTAAAGGTTTATACCTTTCAGACGCCAAACAGAACTTGAGAGCTGATTTATCAACAGTTTGTTAGTTACACCCACAACACAATCCTGAATGATTAGAGTTGAAGAACTGAAAAGTTTGTTACCTTCATTGACTGTATAAGAGCGAGTTGAAGAGGGAATACCATACACATGCTCAGATGGGGCATTCAGAGTAGAATATACATTTCCCTCTGGCTCTGCAAAATTAATTAGAAAAGATGCAGCTCAGCTGAACAATAGTTAGATATGAGGACCATAAAAGAAACAGAAAAAAAACTTTGCAAGAGTTTATATAATTAAATAAATAATACAGGACTCAGTTAAGAACTGACCTAAAACAGGCTTGAATTAAAGAAACACCTTTTGCATTTTTCCCCCACATAATGTAAATTCTTAGATTGAATGCAGTGATGTCCACATTCAGTAAGCTAATGACAACTTTATAAAAAACTTCAATTTCGTACATAACGTTTTACCTTTAGTCTCCTCTTGCCCTTCAGGTGTTTTAAGTTCCTTCAGTTCCACTTCGACCTCTTTTGCACTATCCATGCTGTTTTCTTTCTACTAACTCCCTTTAGTTAAGTTTTCCTGGCTTGTTCGGTTTCATTAGGCGCGACAAGCTCTTGATAAAGCTGAGATTACTTTTTTGCAAATGATTTAAATGTGAATGTTCGAATGCAAACAATTTTTGGTAAAATAACTAACAGTAGTTGAATGATCTAACATTTAAATCTGCTGACCAGACACTAGTTGTTTTTTTTTAAACAGTGGGATCATTTTGAACATTGCACATGATCTTTGCTTTCTCCACAACTTCCTCATTGCACTCCAGCATGTCACCACAATATTCCTCACTTCTGTTTTTCACATTCAAAATGAATAAAACCACTTATCATGTCATATCCTTTGGGAAAAATCTCATAACAATTACTGTATGTTTTTGGACCATAACAATCTCTAGGTGTGAGATAGTGTGCAGGTGCAAGTCCAAAAAGGGAAGAATAAAAGGTTAATTTGAAAGAAAAACATCTATTAAATATTAAGTGGCTCTGTACTAAAATATGAATACTACATTCTTTATTCTTTTCCAGAAAATAATTTTAAACCTAATCGGTACTAAAGTATTAGATACAGACTACTCTGTATTTCACATAGGACATTTCAAAAGATGACAAAAACATACAAAATATAAAACATTTTGAAGGCATTTATTATTTACACAAGTTATTTAGATAATACTTTACAAAAAAGAAAAACGAAGAACAAAAACCTATTTGCATTAAATACAGAAGACTCGCCCCTGGGAGAGACAGATGAAATGAATACTTTCTTGGTCTAGTATAGTACTGCATTTTTAAAATTCAGATCTCTTTTTGTTTTTGACCTTTTACTGTCTCCTTCACAATAATGTCAAGTCACAATACTTTACTATCATGAATCTGTTTAGTGTAATACATTATAATTGCTTCCAAATACTGACAGATACAAACAACCCTTTAGTCCCCATTTATGAACAATACCCTGTAGGGTACAATGTATTAAACATGGGATAGTAGTGGTAAGATATAAAAACCTCTAAAAACCTTTTCTTCTCATCTCTCTCTCTGCTGTCTTAATGTTCTTTCCAGGCTATTTATTCTCTGTCTCAGGCACCGTAAACACTCTCATTACTGTATGTCATGTACAGGAACAGGTCTTCTTCATGGTGTTCCTAAAAACAGAGACAGAAATATTTACATTTAGATTGCTCAGTTATGGGCAAGCTCTTGCTCAAATTCCCCTACAGGACAAAAATGACATCTTTTTAAATAGCAACAGCAGATTGTAAATCCATATCACTTCTTATTTTTCTAACTTATTTGCAGTCAATACAGTAAAAGCAGTATCATAATTGCAGTTATGCTATTACGGCTACATATCTGTTCATTACAAAAGATAACAGAGTAGAACTGGGTGGTTTGTGATTTTCTGTTATTTAATAATACACTAAATGTGTTAGGTTATATTAGCCATAGACTCTGTAACAATGTTGTGAATTTTTTATTTTAAGCACACATAAAAAACAAGATAAAAAATTATTTTTAACCACACACAATACACTACTGTATGGGGCCTGCATTACCTCATACACTGTAGACAGAGGAGAACTTGATGGAGGCAGAGAATTTTTAACAAAAAAGAAGAGCGCTTCCTCAGGCCTCATAGACACTCTCTGTCTGATCAGGAAGCAGAGCTGACCGACTGGAGAAAAAAGAGGAATGGTGTAAACATGGAAAATCTACTTAAATCAAAACCTAAACATTTGCAAACAGTTTCATTTCTTCCCCCAGAAAATACAGGAATAAGGAAGTTGGTCAAAGCTGAGACAGTAAGGAAGAGAGTCTACTCCTTCAGATATAAATGTCCCTAGTTGACTGTTACACAATAAACAAGTAATTGTTTATATTGTTGGGGTTCCCATTAAGGATGGTGTTTGTCACCTGTGAGATCTGAAGGAACAAGGTATTTCTTTTTGTCAAGTTCAGGGGCTCTGGACCGAGCAGCTCTCTCCACAATTATCTATAGAGACAAACAAAATAAAACACTTGGCTAGCACAAATTGACCTTTGAAAATAACATTTTATGTATATAATAGTATAGTTTAGAGTACGTACCATAATAAATAATAATATAGTCAGTATATTAATATTATCCAGAATATGTTACATTAATCTGTAACATAAGTTATTACTTTTTAGTTAATTAGGTGTTTAATTATTATAGCATTGGATCTTCCTATAATGTGTGAAGCTGACAGTTGTTATTGTTTTTTCCAACAGTAAGACTATACCGGAATTTTATCTGGATGTTTGGCACGGACTCTCTCCCCTTCTGCTCTCCTAACCTCCAGAGGAACACTTCGCTGATACTGGCTAGACATCTAAAACCAAACACACAATAACAATAATATTGAAACACACACAAAACAATAACATTAAAGCATGTTGATAGATAAAACATCAACCACAACACAAATACAAAACAAACAAAAATAACATAGATTGCTGGAACAGCATATGATTCATTATTCAAACACTCAGGAAAAACAGGCTCTTCCTCTCCTTTGCTGCACAGATGCTGTTTAAACTTGTTCTGTCTTCTGCATGTTCAAATTTGTACCAGCCGGTATTTTTTCTGCACATCTCTGACTTCGTTTTATTTTTATATTCACATAGCAATTCATTGGGGGCACTTGTGCCCTGTACAGTCATTACGTAATACAGACATGCCACCAATCACATCAAAACAGCAGAGTGGGTTTATTTCCATTTATTTTGCCTTCTGATTGGCTGAATGTGCTAAACCACACCCGAAAATGTCCCCAAATCTGTATTTAAGTGGGCCAGATATAACTTTAGCTTGTAAGTGTATTTTTCTGTGCTCAGAATAGCTTTTGTAGTACATTCTTTACAAACATGCATTATCGCATGTGCAGGTTTCCCGATTAAAGACCCTCATTTATATCATATGAATGGTTTCATTAATACCGTGCTAATACAAAATACTACGGTATTATTTGCAATACCTTGAAAAACTACAGCAATAGCACGGTACATAAATACGGTAATTGGATCTTGGTATATGCTATTTTGGCCATGGCTGTAAATGTGCGTAAATACTTCCCAACAGAATGACAACGGAATGTCAACAACATGGCAAGTTGCGCCATAATGTGCTGCAATGCGAAAGCGTCCGCCTCACTGTGCTACTATCTACGCAGGACAGTCTCACTACAAAATTTCCACACACTCAGCTGTTAGGCTTTCAATGATAAACAATATAATGTGTTGTCGTCAGAAAGTTCGATATAATGACAGATAACTGAGCCCATAACAAGTGATAACAACTTTTGACGTCAGGCCTCCAGCTCACCCGATTTGCTCTATATACGGGCTTTGCCAGCACCACGAGTACACGTTAGACACGTAACCCGGAGACAGTATATATAATCAGATATAATCAGCTATTCCACCAAATACAACACTGAACTTACAACAAGTTTGTCAAGGAATTGATTTTGAACTTAATAGACACGCACGATTCATGATACTAACCTTACCCGATCGATTACTGCACGTACTAGCTTTATGTTAACAAAACATGTAAACAAAAACTTACCTTTATTTCATCAGATTTATTCAGGGATAAGGGAACTTCAACGTCTGTCTTCCTCTCTTAAACAAAGATTAGATGCCCGTATAAGCGCAGTAATAATGTGGATCTTCAAAACGCAATGACTTTATAATTTAAATCGCCTTCTGTGTTGAAGATGTCGACTGGCCTACTTCTCTAGTTAAAGAAACAACAAATAACGCAACGCCTCATTTTAGCGATTGACCAATGAGAAATGTAGAAATAGACTGACATCAACCGTAACCATTTTGAGGATAAAGAAGGTGTGCGTTTTATGAGGTTCTATTGGACAGAGGTGCTGTCGCTCACATGTCCCCTGGTTCACTGAAACCAATCACAAACAAGGAAATTAGTCCAATGACGCGAACTCTGTACTGTCTCTGGGTTACGTGTCTAACGTGTACTCGTGGTGCTGGCAAACCCGTATATAGAGCAAATCGGATCAAGTCAGAAACAAAACATTTATCTTTAACAAATTTACGTAGTCAATTTGATATCTGCTTCACCAAACGCGTTCGTTTAAGTCAAACATTCATAATTTAAACCTTATTTTTTAAGTGTTTGCAGTTGTCTGTACTTGCATGTATTACTTATAGTACCTTATAAAAACTAATACCAGTCTCTGATGTTTCTCAAATTGCTTAGTGTCCACTTTTGGACGCTAAACATCTACACATTCTTTGATTTGATACAGTACAACAACCAGATGCATGAGAAGATCTAACTAGAAATACAGAAACTGGGATCAGAGTGAAGTGGTCTTAAAGAAATGTTAAAAAATGTGAAAACTATTCCATGTAAAGGGATAGTTCTTAAAACACACCAAGACATGGTGTGAAAAAACATGGTGTGTTTTTTCACGCCATGTCATTACAAACCAAATTTTCCCATTGTTCATTCTATTGTATGGACACAAAACATCCACTGAGGCATTTTGTGTACCAGAAAAAGTCATATGTGTTTGGAATGACATTATGGAAAATTATCTCTTCTGTGTGAACTCTATAATAAAAATTATAATAACATTGAAGGAAAGTTTGAGATAAGCTAAAACAGTTTAATAAGTCAAGCCTAAAGATGACGCATACGGAACAAAATTATCACTTTTAATAGTTCGGCCTGGTTACAAGCGGAACATTCTCTCGTCCAATAAGAGAACACGATAGAACTTCCGGCCCCACCACCAACAGCCATTTTGTTTGAGGTGTTGACGTTCAATCGCTGAGTTCGGTGTTGTAGTTGATATGTGGTTCACCTTCTTCCCTAAACCAATTCAGACCTCGCTTGTTTAAGGTTTTTGGTGCAGACCATTGTCAGTTGGCTATTTTAAGCTATTTTCTTTGTATCAATAGTTACATTTTTTTGTTTAGATATACTTTGGCCGAGCTAACGACCGCTATTTTCGTTAGCTTCTGGCAAAATGGCGGCGAACACGGCACAGCAAGCCCCGACATCTAGCTGGTAAGAATTAACCATTTACAAAGTTTACTTATTATTTTTTCTGCAATACATGCTATTTATGTATGTGTTTAATACACACATTTGGCTGTTGCGTGGTTTTACGTGGATAAGTTTTGCGGATGTCACAATCGGCTTGTCACCATGACGTAAGAACTACTTTAGAATATACTGTATAGGATTATTTAGTGGACCTGTATCTGTGATTGACACATTCGGAACCACCATTTGAGTCATAAATGATGTAATTTAATAAACGTGCAGTGTCGGGACCACACAGTATAATGTACTGTATATATTTAATAATAACGTAGGTGTCTTTGTTGTAACGCAGTCTGAAATGTTAAAAACAGAGGATGAATCAGGGCTGTTTGTCATATCCACAAATGTGCTAGAAGGTTGTAATGAAATGGGAACGCCTTGTCATATTTCATCATCCATAGGCCGTACGGTTCTAATTCTACTGGAGACAACACGGTCCATGAGAACCCAGAATGGGAAAAGGCCAGGCAGGCTCTAGCCTCTATCAGTAAAAGTCAGAATTCTACAAAGACTGCACCAACTAACCAACAGGTAATTGTATAAGAATAGAGGCTGTATCTAAGAGACAGGTGAAGTAATGAATAATTTCATTTGCATAACATACAATGTTTTTATATGTATTTAATTGATTCTGGCCTTTTGTTAGGCCGGACAGTATCAGGCGTCAGCTACTGACTCCGCTGCACTGCAGCAGCAGTACTATCAACAGTGGTATCAGAGCCAGCAACAGTATGCTGGATATCCGTATCCATATAACTACTACTACCCCATGCAACCGGTAATTTCACATTTTGTTTTTATACGCTTGCCACAATGTACATGTAATGTATGTATATTACAATTATTATATATATATATTTATTATTATATATATATATATTTATTTATGTTACCTCATAAACTTCATTTTTATTGAAAGTACTCTTTTCAAAACATGCATGGTTTGAGGAAGATTTGATCAATTGTATATGTATAATAAAATGGTATCATGAATTTTCTTTTTTTGAAGTATTTCCTAGTATATTATATATGCAGAGCCTCAACACATTAATGCATATCACTATGACTCTTTGTGCATGTATTCAAATTGCGTGATTTTTTTTTTTACAGTATGGAGGAGGATATCCCCCTGGACCTTATGGTGTTCCAGGGCCCTACCAGACACCCACCACCCCCACTGTACCGGTAGGAAATCTGCTTTATTGTGTAGTACTGCTGGAAAGATTAGCCACTTGATATACTGTGGCTTTTAAACTCTGGGTAACTAGGAGGAACTACTGTAGTTCTTAAGATTAGGAATGTCTAATTAGCTCCTACTGATTAGTAAATTAGCTTCTACTTCAGAGTAGGATCTAACCCAGTATAACAGTAACTATGCTGACTAACTAATAACAGTGTATGCTGACTGTTCAAGTGTCACATGACATAAACATACAGGAAGCTAATGTTACTGGTGTTTACCTGTTAATTTATGTTAGGGAGCCCGAGGGAGTATTTAGTTACTTACTTGCTCTTTCAGCCCCCTGGAATGCCTATGATGGAAGATCAGTCGTCAAGTTACTCCTCCCAACCCCAGCCCCCTCCTCCTGCAACCCCTCAGCCACCCTCCCAGAGCCCAACATCCTCTGACCAGCCCCCTCCTCCTCCGCCACCCTCCATGCCTCCCCCACCCAATGGCCAGTTCCCTCCTTCTCAGACTCCTTACAGCTCTAACGGAGCCCTGCCATACAGCCCAACTGATTCCAACACCATGCAGAGCTACAATCAAGGACAGGTTCGGCCAGGGTACCAAGGTTACCAAGCTTCAGGATATCGGCCCCCCCAGCAGCAGGGTCCAGGTCAAGGCCCATATGGAGATGCAGGCAGGGGAGATGCTAACAAAAAACCCAACCATGCCAATATGAACAAAGGTGGCCAGCAGCTGTGGCAGCGCATGAAACGTTAGTGTTTTTGTACTTGTTTTGAATATAACCTGATGGGTGAAATTTAGAGGAATTTAATATGTAGATTGTACCGTTGCTTAATTTTTTTGATTAGTTGAATTCTTTGTATTTATTTCTGACACCATGGGATTTATGTTCTCATGAATTCTGTATATTTATTCTTGTTACCTTAGAATTGCTATGAAGTTAGAGATGTTTGTTCAAATAGATGTTTGTGCTAATATTGAGTGTGTGTGGGTATTGGTGGTTTCTTTCAACAACTTTTTTTACAGAGGCGCCTGGAACAAGTGCTTTTAAATTTAACATACAGAAACGTCCGTATGTTATGGCCAATCAAAACTTCTCTTCGGATGAGCAGCCCCCTGGACTAGCTTCACCCATCGTGACCACCACAGCAACGGCTGGATCTGTGGTCGCAACATCTACCGTTTCAGCAGGAACTGCTCAAACTCGGTGAGTACTGGGCAATGTCTGGAATTAATGGTGAGGGTTAATCATGCATTCTTTAGATGGTTCTGTAAGATCCTTCCACTGTACTACTTCTGTGATGTTGTAACATTCAAATTACATTGTCAGCTCTCACTATGATAATTGCATAATAATTATTGCATAATTGACTTTTTGGTACTTGTAGCCCTCAGGATTGGCCTCAGGCTATGAAAGAGTATGTGCAGCGCTGTTTTACAGCCTGTGAAACTGAAGAGGATAAGGACCGTACTGAAAAAGTGCTGAAAGACCTTCTACAGTCTAGATTACAGGATGGCTCTGCTTACACCATTGACTGGACTAGAGAACCCTTGCCTGAGTGAGTTACTTCTCTTAACTGCAGCGTTCGGATAAATTACCATTTTTATAGCATCAAACATTGCACCAATTTCATTTTCTGTCAGTCTGAAGCCCAAGCAGTCTCGCTGGGAAGCAGTTCCTCAGCGTTCTCAGGAAAATGCTATGGGCCGTGGTGGAGCCACTCGAGGCAGGGGCGGAGCCAGGTTGGGTAACTATAGAAATGTATTTTCTCAAAGAAGCCCCTCTTCCAGCTCTTCTCGCTCGTCCCGATCCTCGTCACGATCTCCCTCCCCTCACAGTCGACACAGAGACAGGAGTCGCCATCATCGCAGGTAATTCACAAAATTAAAGCACTTAGTGCACTTAGTGCACAAAATTAAAGCACTTAGTGATACACCATCATATTGGTGTATTATGGCATTTTGAAGTGGGGTTGCCAGATCTTTATTTTATACTACAGTAATAGATCACTGTAAAAATAATTCATTTTCACTTGTCAATGCCAAGAGTCTTAGCATTAAAGAAATTATTAGAGAACAGCGGGATCTGACTGGTGATTGTTTTCCTTCAACAGTGACTCTGACTCTCAGTCAGACAGCAGCATGTCAAGTGATCCTCGTCTCCCACTGTCCCGGCGGCAACAGAAAGGTGGCCGAGGCCGTGGGGAGCGAGGCAGAGGACCTGGGGGAGAGAGGGGCCGTGGAAGAGGCAAAGCAAACAGAGGACGGAGGTGGGAAATCGTCCTCTGTTTTACAACAGAATTAGACTCCAGTCAATTTAAAGGCATTCTGTAATAATAACTTCAGATTATTTGTGAATAAACTGCATTATTGTTGAACTGCAACAATCTGAACGTTATATTTGATGTAATATCTTGAGTAATTATGTAATGTGTCTAGGAATATGGAAGAGCCTGGCAGCGCTATTGGTAAAAAGCGGAAAGGCGGTAATGCGGGTCTGGACTTTCACGACCCAAACCGTGAAGCAAAGAAACAGAGCCGGGCTGCACGCTTCCACACAAAACTGCGCACTGAGCCGCTGGTGTTAAACATTAACGTTTTTGACCTCCCCAACGGCACACAGGAGGGACTTAGCTGGGATGATTGCCCCATTGTTGGCACCTGCCAGGACATCACCAAAAATTACCTGCGCCTCACTTGTGCTCCTGACCCTGCTACTGTCAGGCCCGTACCTGTGAGTGTAACTGGAGGCGTTTCTTGTCTTTGAGATCTGTTTAATGGTTCTACTTGGGCCAATTTGTTTTGAATGTTTGTATCTGTAATTGAGTAGTGGTTTTTCCTCTTATTTCAGGTATTGCAAAAGTCTCTGGTTGCAGTTAAAACTCATTGGAAGACCAATCAGGATTACTTGTATGCGTGTGAACAAATGAAATCTATTAGACAGGACCTCACTGTGAGTAAAATACACCCATCACCTACCTGCCTCTCTCTCTCTTTTCTCCACTTATGTTAAATTCTTGTGTCATTCAGGTTCAAGGTGTACGCACAGACTTCACAGTAGAAGTGTATGAAACACATGCTCGTATTGCTCTCGAAAAGGTATGAAGATTTGTTTTCCTCACCATTACCTGAACTCAAAATTATTGTAATGTGCAACCAAAGTTTTGGTTTACTTTTGGATTAAACCTGAACATTTTTCCATTTTGTTGCCAGGGCGACCATGAAGAGTTCAACCAGTGCCAGACCCAGTTGAAGGCGCTGTATAAAGACTGCCCTTCGGACAACATAGGAGAATTCACAGCCTACAGAATTATTTACTACATCTTTACTAAAAACTCTGGAGGTATTTAACACAATTTTCCAGTCAGCCTTTGGTCTCTCTTGCACTTTGGTTTGTGTCCTCATTCTTTAGACTTTTTAAAAATGTCTTTTCATCATTCCCCAGACCTGACAACTGAGCTTGTGTACCTCACTCCCGAGCTTCGTGCTGATCCGTGTGTAGCTCACGCTCTTGAACTCCGTACAGCCTGGGCACTTGGAAACTACCATCGGTTCTTTAAACTGTATCAGAAAGCTCCACGAATGGCCGCTTATCTTATTGACAAGTTTGTGGAGCGTGAAAGGATGCTGGCTTTGAGGGCTATATTTAAAACGTGAGTGCAGATAGCAGGGGATTGTGCTTGGGCTTGATTTAAAAGCAGTTTTGCTGCTTTTGAAGTCTAAAGGTTTTCTTTCTTCTGTGTTGCAGGTTTAGGCCCTCTGTGCCGGTGGAGTATGTGGAGTCTAGCTTGGCGTTTTCAGATTTAGATTCATGTTTAGCGTTTCTAACAGGGCTCGGGGTTACATTTACCCCCTCTGACCCCAGCAAAATAGATTGTAAAGTCAGTTCAACATGTCTGTCCACCT
Source organism: Yasuhikotakia modesta (assembly GCA_036877545.1). Lineage (NCBI taxonomy): Eukaryota > Metazoa > Chordata > Actinopteri > Cypriniformes > Botiidae > Yasuhikotakia > Yasuhikotakia modesta. The sequence continues at coordinate 11,070 of JBAJNP010003372.1, forward strand.
CCTAGTACAGGGAAATGGGGGAGGCCTGTAATCACATATGAAATTTACAGTACAAAGCTAATGGAGGGACCAGTTATCTACATAAATCAGACACACTCAGAGTTTAAAACTGATTACATTTACAGAGGTTTAACACTTGTATAGTGATGGGTTTTCAGACAGATGGACAGTTAAGAGGCTACATCAACAGATGCCATTCCAAGACCCAGTACAGCCAACTCACACAGCTCATTTATTTAGTATTCTCTGAAATTGTGACTTGGCTAGCACAACTTTGTCCCTTATGGCAACATTTAGCATACAAACACTGCAGAGGGAAGTTCAAACACCTAGAGGTTCTCCCACATCACAGACCTCAACATTTTTAAGCTAACAGTGTTGTGTGTTCTCATGTTTCTCTCCTCAAGCAAACAGCCACAAAGCTCAAGACCTGAAACGACATGTTTAAGAGAGAAGATTGAATATAAAGTGAGACGGTTTACACCATCAGCATGCCAACCTGTCAAGTCTGTGAAGACAAAGTCTACTGCTTCAAGATCTCTGATCCAGAACAACCCAGCAACACTGTCTTATGTTTGATGAACTTTGCCAAGCAAGCTTCTGGAAAATTCTGTGATGAGCAAGAAGATGGTTTGTATGCTCTATCTTTCTCTTTGCCCAAGACGTCTTCAGTAAGTCAATGGAGGCCAGTTAGCTTTCGCGTCCCTCTATGATCCACAGATGCTTAGAGCCTTTAAAATCTGGACTGAAATCTTACAAGATTTTTCCACCAGAGATTCAGATCATCCTTGTATACCATCTCCATTTATGTTTCCCTGTCCTCTATTTGACGTGGCATCCAAACACCCAAGCATCCAGGTTTCTTTAGTCTTAGGTTTTCTTCAACACCAAGGAAGTGCAGCTCAACACAATGGCTGCAACAAGTCAGTGACTCTTAAGCTTTCACCCCACCTCTGCTGTAAGCTTAAAAAGGCCAGCAGTTTGAAGTCCAGCCTTCAAAGCATTCATAGGCCATTAAGTTCAGCCACCAGCAGCATCTACCAAAGAGCCAAGTCCCCTCATGCACCACCCAACATAGATGGTCCTACATCAAATATGCCATCAGCCTAACAGAGTTCAGGAGAAGCAAGAGCAGTTTTGCAGCAAGATGGTTCCATCTTCTCTACAGTCCTGTCCTGCTGAGGTTTGGAAATGCATGGGTTTGTATGGCTGAATCTCCTCAGGATTTGGCATTGTCTTCTTGAAAGTGTTTATGTCATTTTTGATAGGCACTGAGGTATTATATTAACAATATATGCAGGACTTCGTCATTCTAATGGATCTGTATCACTGCGGTGCAGTAGTAATTCATTTATAATGTATGAATGGAATATTCATACTTTATAATTGCAGATTCACAGCAATGCATGGATACAGCATAGTTGAATATTACAGTTGGTGTACCAATTTAGAGGCTTGTAAAGATAATCTAATCCTGGATCTGTACATGTTTAAAAAAATATTTTGCAGTCATCACACACACAAATATGAATTTTATAGTGGAGCTAAGGACTTCAAATTTGGCATCAAAACATTTATTTAATATGGTTATGTAACATTTAACCAGCATAGATGGGTCTGGGTCTGAAATGTGTGTAATTTAGGAAGATGGTTTGCTTTGGGATTTTGTTGGAAACAGTTGAGAACAACCCTAACATCTGATTGGTGTACATATGTTAAATGTAGATATTGTGCAGTGAGATTTAATATTTCTTCTAGTACTTGTTTTGTTTGTAACATGGTAAGTGTCATTTTGATCCATCCCAAATGTATGTTGGAAGTTTTTCTTCACTATTAAGCACGCACAAAGCAGTCTGCAATGAATTGACCATTTTTGCATTTATGATGTAGTCAGACATGTATAATTATTCCAAATCTTCCTCTTGTTGATCATGACTAAATATACCTAGCAGTGATCCCTGTTCCATTATCACTTCTTGGTTTCTCAAGTCATTTTTGTCATCAGTCATCTTTTTTATTAAGAGAGAGGCAAGAGTTAAATGTCAACACAAGAAAAAGATTTGGTTTAAGAACAAATTTAACTTCCCACAAGTCCCACAATGTTTTTATTTTTGATTGTGAGAGTAAAAAGCATTTGCATTTGATTTTGGGGTCAAATTAATTTTGACGTAAATGCATTGAAACACCTTAACTGTTCCCACATAAAAGATGTTGTTTTTGTGGTTTTTACCCTTTTTGTTTTTGTTCATTCAACAGACTTTTGGACACTTGTAGTTACAAATTACCACTTGTATTGATATGTCTGGTTGATTTTTTTTTTTTTTAATGACCTGAACTCTGTTCTCCTTCCCCTCTCAACCTTATTTCAACCCCTCCCACCCTCTCTTCCTACACTCCCTTATTACCAGATTCTCTTTCTCTTCTTACAGTCCTTCACAATTGGCGCAAAGCAAGAGATGAACAGATGAGGGCAAAATCTATCCAGAGACAAACTGGAAAATGGGCACTGAGACATCCAGACATCAGATTATTGAGAGTTCATTATGCCTGTTGTCTGATACTTTATCACATTAAGGAAAGCTTGTCGATTTCAGTTTGAAATGTTTCATGTTTTTACACTCTTTAACATTAAAGCAGCCTTTTTAAACAATGCAAAACAAAAATGTAAAGTTATACTTTAATCATACTGTACAGGGTTTCATGGTTGTATGTCCAGTTATGTCTTGTGTGTATTGTTAACTTTCAATAGTGTGTTTTTGTTTTTTGTCGTTTCTTGTTTTTTTTTGTTTCAATTAGTTTTCTGATGTTGGAAGTTAAAAGTTGATGACATACGGGACATACATGGACATACACATTTACAAGCTTTGTAAATTTGAACAGATTTGCAAGCTTTGTAAATTTAAAAAGTTTATCATTTGTTGTATCTCAAGCAGCAGTTTAAAGAAATCCTCACAGCATTACTGCATTTTTAAAATGTTTCTTGTTTGCCCATAGTACATATTAATTCTGACTTTTAAAGTGTAGAATGAATCTGAATGTGCTTAACTCAAATTATGCCTTTTTTGTTTGTTTTCATGAATTGCTTTTCTGGTGTACTATTGTCATTTTCTCAACAGTATTACTAACGGTACCCTCAGTCTCCTCAAATGTGGCCTGCCCTCTTCTTGTACCCCAATTTCTTTAACCTTCCATCTCAACTTCGCCTCAACTCTTTGCTTTTCTGCTCATACTTTGATCTCTATGCTCTCTGCTCATAATTTGGTCTTTGGCTTCTGTATGTAATGTGCTCTCACATATTTTGTCCTTTAGCTGGAAATTGACTTTCTCTGCTTTTTCATTTTTTTCTGTCATCTACACTTTCTTCTCTCTAAACGCCCCTCCTCTGTCTCCCTGGTTTTATATGTATCCTGTTCTATAATACTATGTCATAGTGAAGTTTACTTGTGGTCAATGGTTGGCAGTAAGTATTTCAGGACTGTGCTTGTGATTGTTCCTTTTTTTTTTTACAGCTTCAGCTCTCAAAGCCCCCCTCTCTAACCTGACTAAAGTTCCAGGTGTCATACATCGGAGCTAAATACTGCCATTTGTACATACTAATCTGTATATAATGTACCTGCTTACCTTAAAGGAAAAATAAAGAATTAAAATGCAAAATGATGCAGATGCTTCAGTTTTACAATGAGATCATAAAAACTGTTAAAATATTTAAAGGTGAAGCACAGCATGAGTTACAGTTATCGTGTTCAACCTCCTGAAAATAGCTAATCAACCTACAGGATACTAGATACTGATATAATAGATATGTGCATCTTTAAAATCCACAAGAAATTACGCAACTATTAAATAAATTTTTAATAAAATATTGTGAGACAATAGTCAAAGTAGGCCTTCACAGTTGAAACATTTATTTGAAGTGTTGTTGCCTTACCCACTACATGTGAAGACCTTATATAGAGTACCTCCTTCTGCACAGGGTAAATGATAAAACCTTAAGGGATAACATCAGTATAACCACATTTATGGAAAGTAGTTTCACTTATTTAACAAGACACATTGACTGACTTTATACTAGATGTTTATTCTTTGGACACATGAATATTAATGTTTTTCAAGAAATGCCATAAACTGAATGGTTTATCATAGAGTCTCATACAGTTCTGTAATGCACTTGTGTGGCAGTGAAGTGGTGTTAGTAAAACACTTAATTGCACATTTCAGTTTACAGAGTCTTGAGTGTTATCTGTGTCAGTCTGTCCTTTTAGAATAACAATACAAAAATAATAGAAACAAAATCACAATAACTCCCACAGAGGAAAGGTTTTAGCTCTTTATGCTTTTGCATTAATGATGTCAATAAATTCGGGTTTCAAGGAAGCACCGCCCACCAGAAAACCGTCCACATCTTTCTGAGAGGCAAGTTCCTTACAGGTCCCCCCAGTGACAGACCCTGCAAAAGAAGTTAGTAAGTGACATCACAATACTTTGCCTCAGTACTGTTTTATAATTTATTAAAAGAACACCATACATCACTTATTTCTGTTTGCTGACTATATTTGGAACTGATTTTGGTTGGAAAATGTCAATAGATCTTGCAAACAGTCAAGCAAACCCTCCCCTTAAAGCCTTAATGTAAGCATGGCTTCATTAATGTTTGTATTAATTCAATGCACCATAATATAGAATGTGTGGTTCCTCACAGAATCATCTACCGCTAAGGAAGAAATGTGAGGATCTACATAGCATCTTAAAGCCTTTATTCATTGGAAGAGGTGTTGAGATTTGCATACCCATAATGCCTTTCACACATCCAATTGAACTTGTTTGCCTTAGTTACCATCAGTGAGATACCAAATTAAACTGATGAATGAATGTCATAAACCTTGGCTATATGGAAAGGTTTTTTTTACAGGTCTGTCATAGGTATTTGTAACAAAAAAAATAGTAAATAAGCATGCTATTGTAAGAGATTATTTAATACATTTAAGCAAACATCTTTAATAGTGTTAACAGTCAGTGTCTACAGACAACACTTTAAATTGGGTCAACTATGGTCTAAATCAACATTATTGTGGTGCTTAGAAAATGTTGGGATAAGTTACCTGCACCATGTAATAGGAAATGTACTCTTTTAGTATTTGTCGAGTAGGCTTCATTTTAAAAGTAGCCCATTAAATATGTTTTAAAAAAAAGTTTATTTTAAATTTTCTGCTTTTTGTAAGTTGTGTGTTGACTGATGATTTCTTTATATTAATGAATAAAGTTGTATATCTATGATGCCTTTCACATAATTCTCATAGAATTAAGAGTTTTTTTAGTTTCTCACCTTAATATAAAATAGTAAGTTAACAACTAATAATATTACATATAACTTTGGTTATTATATCTTGGGATTTCTTCAATGAGGTTCCCACAAAAGGTTTTTTCAAACAGCAAGTTAGTAATAATATACTGTTTTTCATTTTTAACTCCCATGCAATGTTTGTAAAACCATAATGTTAAAAACCTCCATCTACATATAAAGGTATTATATAGGAGCAACTCTCAAAAGATTGACATTAAATGCGAATAAAGGAACACTGACCTCCATAGATGATCCTGACAGAGTTGGCAACAGCCTCCGATACATTGGTTTTCACCCACTGCCTGAGTTTGTCATGCACCTCCTGAGCCTGCAGGAAGTGTAGAAAAAGACACAACAATACGTCAGTGACTGTTTAAAAAATCCTCAGGGTTACAATCTTAAATGGATATTCCTGCTCTGACACTCATACCTGTTGAGGTGATGCAGTTTTTCCTGTGCCAATGGCCCACACAGGCTCATAGGCGAGAACCACTTTGCTCCAGTCTTTAACATTATCTAAAAGAGATTATACAACCTTTTGTCAAATAGAAAACATCTTCATGAAATAAAGTCATGCTCATTTATACTGAAGTATTTATCACATGTACATCGTACATAAGGGTGGAATTTGAGCACTTATTTTATTTCTTATTTTTATTTCTAATGGATTTTTTAAAAAAAACAAAAAAACAATGAACACAAGGGCAGCTTTTCACATTTTGACCACAAGATGTCATTATTGTGCAATGTGTTTAAAAACGTCCCTTACTCTTTCACATAGAACTGAGGAAAAGTCTCTATGCTTAAAAGCTATATTTTACAGTCACTACATGACGCCATAATTTATAATGCATTTTAAATGACATACCTGCGATGACCTTAGTCTGTGCAAAAACAACTTTCTCAGTAATTCCAGCTTCCCTCTCATCCAGTTTCTCTCCAATGCAGGCAATAACACCCAGCCCCCCCTCAAGAGCGTGAGCAACCTTCTGGCCAATCAGCTGTCAGGAAAAGCAAGCCAGAGAGTGATGGACATATTCATATGGGATGCATACCTAATTAGTTAATTGTGACAGCATAGGTGGGTGTGTTTAAATTTGCATACCCATACTGCTTGTTACGCCTGTTAAAATGTTTTTGTATTTTTACTACTTTAAATAATATTTTGAGTAAATGGATTCAAAGTCCTGCTTTAAAGTTCACACACATTTTGTATGCTATACAAGTTTCTATATCTTATGCCAGACTTAGAAACCATCCACGAGCTGCCTAGTGAAGCTAAAGGGAGAAATTCACGATTATACTTTTCTTTGGAAATTTGCTCTTTTAGTATTTGTCCAGTAGGTTTTCTTTAAAAGAAAGCCCTTTCTTGTCTGTTAAAAGAAAGTTTTCTCCTATTAGCAGTATATTTTAATTAGTCTGTCTGGCTAGTTAATGTTTTAGTTGTATGTTGTTCAAAAAATTATGACAGTGTTTATATGCTATTTAAAAGGCAAGGTTAAAGGCTGTATTATGGGTACAGTACTCCTGTACGATATCCATTTATTCTTAGATTAGATCAGCACATCGTCATAGAAACTGTTGGTAGTAGAGGGCAGTTATACCCAGATTAATGTTTTAGTGTTATGTTGCACATTTAAAATGGATAGTGCATCTCAACATTACTTGTGGACGATTACGTAGGACAGTATTCACTTCTATACATCCGCTGCTAAAATATCTTACAATTGCAACTTGATATTATGTATTTTATAATCTGAATGCATCAGGCAGTGTTACCTCGTCACTCTCTCCAAACACATGGCGTCTCTCAGAGTGGCCAAGAATCACCCATTTTACTCCACAGTCCTTAATCATCGCAGGGCTAAATGACAACAACAAAAAAATAGACAAATGTTTTTGGGAAAGTGTTCGTGTGTAGCTCAGTTGGTAGAGCATTGCATTAGCAGCGGAAAGGTTGTGGGTTTGATTCCCAGGGAGCACATGTACTGATAAAAATAACTTGAATGTACTGTAAGTTGCTTTGGATAAAAGCGTCTGCCAAATGCATAAATGTAAATATTATAATAAATATCAGGAAAGTTATTTATTTGATGTAGCTAAAGATGGCTTGTGTTCCCCTGTCATATACCTGATCTCTCCAGTGAAGGCTCCCTTTGCTACTTTGTAGCAGTTCTGTGCAGCCACATCAATCTGCGGGTTCAGCTTGGACCTGGCAAAGTCGAGGTAGATGGTTGGAGCACCACACACAACCTCTGCAGGAAGGAAAGACAGAAAAGGGTTCAACCATCACCAAGAACATTTATTAAAAATTGTAAATTACATGTTTAATATGGCAAGGATTTCTTTCTGACATGCAAGTATGAACATTAATTTACATATGAGATACACCTTACATGCATTACATTTAGACTCAGGCTGTTGGCAGATGCTTTAATGCAAAGTAACATACACTGCATTCAAGGTATACATGACCAGCATGTGTTTTCCCCAAGAAACATTTTTTCAACTTTTACAGAAAATGCTACTAAAAGCAACGTAGAAGACTTAAAGCCTAAAGGCTGCGCTGTACAGGCACTATACAGGTGACATTAATACTGTAAAAAAATCTTGGGTCAAACTAAATTGAACTGTCTGAAGCTCTGGTGTAAAGGTCACTCATCATTGGCAACTGGTTCCCCTGACAAAAGGTCAAAGTTTGTTGGTTTATCGTGTGACTACATAGTACATGGGCTACTTATGGTTACTTATGAACTATAAGGGAAAGCTAATACGAGATATGACAATCTGATCCATGCGCTTTGCTTACTGTATGTAGCGTCCGGGAAAATCTTCAAGTTTCAGTCCATCAAATACCACAAATAAAAGAAGCTGTATACAAACATGACTTTTCTAATGTAAAAAAGAAACGTTTCATGGATTGTCAAAAGCGTTTACAAAAGCGTTTACAAAAAACGTAAACTGAATATTGTCGTTAATTTACAGGAAAAGGGTAACAGCAGCAGCCAGAACGCAGTTGTATGCGTCACTGTATTTGGAATTACTGCTTTTAACAATGTACAGCATGTCATACATAATGCATGTCATACATAATGCATGTCATAGATAATGTCGATCTTAAATATTTGTCTCTGTAATGCATAAAACACGCTTCACAACAACCTGGCAGATGCTGAATATGAACGTGGTGGCTACGTGCTGGAAATCACACCCATTCCAACATACGTACATCACTCATGCAAGAACAAAATCAATTCTAATCTGGTCTTTATCTTTATTTTTAAGGTGGGCTTTTGCATGCACCTGTCACCGACATTTATGTCAGGGTACAGTTTACGCTAGACAAGTGTTTTAGTAGTGGCACTGCGATCGACGTGTTTTTAAAACGCTCTACATTGGATCCTGAAAAAAACACTGTTAAGTTATTATAGAGCAACATCCGGTTAACATGACAGCAGACGATGAGTTAATCAGATATTTGGTCGTTTACTTGTAATGACAGATGTCAGAAGCTCTGCGAAACATCAAATGTCATCTGACGGTCATTGCACCGAGACGCAATAGCACTAGTCCGAAAGGCCCGAATCTGCAGCAGTCGTGACTGGTGCAGAGAAAACTGAATGACAGATACGCACCGGTGTCTGGGTTCAGTTTGGCGTTGTTCAATGTATTTGCGAGCTCTTCGATGCTCTTTTTGTCGCCGTTCATTTTCCAGTTCCCACCGACGAAAAACTTCCTGCCAGTCATGATTACAGATGTCTTGCTTTTGCTAAACAAACCTTGATCGTGTAACACAAATTATTATCCACCACTAGAAGAGACAGCCGAAATCTCAAGCGTGGTTAAGCTTATATAGAAACCGCTGAAATAACTCCGCCTACGGGCTCTGTTATTGGCTGTTGACAGCACGCCCGCAAAAGCAAACGCCCCTTTTAAAAGGTAAATCGTTAATAAAAATAACGTTAGATAAAGTTAGATTATTACTTGGTGAAAGAGGCTTTATATTGAGAAAGCGTAAAAACATTAAACATACGTTTTTACACACAAATCACGTAGATTATATTGTATAATTATTATAGTATAAGAATAAAGTAATTAAAAAATAATTCAGCACATTAACCGATCGTCGTTTTTGCAACATCTGTATAGATGTATATTAGGTTTGGGTTTATACGCAAAAATCCCGCCAGAATGACACGTACTTTATTTATAAATCATTTATTTTTTGTAATTACAGTTACTATCTAATATTTTTAGACACTTCGGACAGACACGTTATAAACGCTGTAATTTATAATTGGAGGCTGAAAGAAGGCGTTGCGTCTTTGGGGGTGGGTTTTATATTTGCATACCCACAATGCATTTCGCATATAGGGTACTATATTCTTTATATTTTAGGTCAAAGAAAGATACTACCTGAATGGACAAAATATGTAAAATAAATATTTGTTTGTCCTCCGTTGTGTTTCAGATTTTATTTTTTTCACCTGTTTTCGCCCTTTGTCTGGTCACCATAAATGGGGTGTCTGTTGATTGTAACAAGGACGATTCCTGAGGAATGCATCGTTTGAGATTTGCTCTTTAGTATTTGTCTAGAAGGTTTCCTTTAAAAGGAAGCCCACCTTGTTTTGTTGAAAGAAAGAAACTGTTGTTAAGTGAAAAAGTCCTTATTTGTGTCTATTTAAATGTTTTATTCTTAGACGCCCATGTGTATTTTAAATTTGTTTTTGTTTTCTCTCTTATTGTGTAGTTATGTGAAAATATTTATATTTAATGTTCCTATTAAATTATATTTAATGTGGCTTGGTATTGTAGAAATGCCTTTTATCATGCCAGTAAAGCTTTTTTGAAAGAAAAAATAAATTATAAGTCTTTGTTTGGGTCTAACTGATTCTGAAGTTAAGTATAATGTCTATAATGCCTTCGTATGTTTTGACATCGTGCATATGTGTTTTTAAGGTTAGGGAACATGGGGTGCAATTGTCAATGTTTGAAGTAGTAACAGCGTCGTAATACGTAGCTATAAAAATACAATAATGTATAAAGCACCTTAAACACTAGGGGGCAGTCGTGCAACACTGTCACTGTTAGTCAAGTTCAACGTTTTAACCAACAATAAACAGATCACTGTATTGCAAGTTTAGTGAATATTACTAACATAAAACACATCTTTTAACATTCGCACATACACTAATAATGTTTTAATTTTGAAAGGAATGCTGCACTAAGTAGACCACCCCTAAACTTTTTTTGGGTTATATTTAGGTGGTTTTGAATTAACTGAAAAGACTCAAGAACTGAGACAGGCGTTGCGAAAACTGAGGTGTGAAGGTCGTTAGCGCGGTTCTGTGTGAATAGTGGGAGGTAAAGGGGAGGAGGATGAGAGGAGGAAGGAGTTAAGGAGTGCGTGGAGACCTCATGAGCTCCACACGCTCGCGGAAACTCAACCGCAGCTAACTTCCGCCCACACTAAAGATGGCGGCTCCCTACATGGAAAATTTAGCAGAGTATTTAGGTTCGCCCGAACCGGCAGTTCGATTGATTTTGTCTATTTTATTAGGTAAGTAAACGGAACGCAGCGGGCACTTGTAGAGATCTTCTGCTGGGATTATGATTGGTATTATTAGAAACATGGACAGTTACATAGTTGTATTAGAAGTGTGCTTCAGTCAACCTGCTCCCAGAGCCACACATAGCTTTGTCGCTGCCTAATACACCGCATCACACACCGACCGCATCCGATCAGATCGTCTCATGCCAAACGAAAGGTCGACATGTGTTACCTACGTAACACATGAGAGATATGAATACTTAGCTGCACATAACCACTGGAGTTGCTTTCACTTCAGCTGCTGAGACTGTGTAGTTCTTGATCTGACAATAGCTTTTTCTTTACAACTGACGGCTTACTGTTTTTGTCCCACAGTTACTTTTAGTGTTTCGATGCAAATTAAGTTGGTTTTGCAGGTTTCAGGTTACACGACAAGAATAGGGGTGAGACAAGAGAAAGCAACAGTCAACCACAGTAACCCGGTGAACTAGTGCAACAAGAATAATAAAGGGCATCTAAGCTGAAGCTGTGAAGCCTATTGATCATTTGCATGTTTCAATGTGTGCCACTGTCTTTCAGTTTTGTGTTTCTTCATTCTTCATGTGTTAAGTCATTTGACTATTCCTTTAGAAAACTTGTCTTTAGAAAATGTCTTTATTCCTTTAGAAAACTCTCTCTCTCTCTATTGTAACTTGTGCATGAATATTGAGTACATTTATTGACTGAATCACATTGGATACATAACTGAACAACAGTCCAGTGAAAATATGATCATAATCATATTTTTTTTTTGCATGACAAATAGCACAGAAAAGCCAAGTGTGAGGTTCAGAGGGGGGTTTAGCTTGGCACTGTGTTGACGAATGAACATGACACATGTTCATCTGACCACCCTGTCAAAGGCCCATTTGTCTACAGTACTGTGAAGTCATGTGACTAATCTCTTTCTCTCTGTAGGTTATCCCTTTGCACTGGTCTATCGGTGGTTTTTCTTTAATCAGTCTGCAACTTCTGTTCACTTGTTCCACACGTTCTCCGGTCTGGCACTGGCCATATTTAACTTTGGTAAGTGAGAGGGAACAAGGAAAGCAGAGAGCAACTAAAAGATGCTAATGATAGTGTCATTACATGTGTTATGTGTTTAATTTAGTAACAGCAGCTTTTTCTGGGAAAGTGTTGACTGTGTTTCCTGATATTTACCAAAATATTAAACCAAAAATGGATATGATCTTCTGTTATTTTCTTGACTACAAGCATTATGTCATCATGTTGCTCATAAAAAAAGTGACCTTGAAGAATCACTGATATCCAATAATCGTTGAAGTATCACTGATATCCAATAATTGTTTTTTGGAGTGGAAAATAATTTATTTTACAAATTTTCTAAACATTCCTCATGTTTAAGAGTGTCCCTGAAATGTTAAAATAATGCATTAATAAACAAGCAGTATTGAGGCTAGAATAATAAGGGAAAATTAAGGTTGTTCTGGCGTTATTCCACAGTCTGTGGTTGTGATTTCTGTGTGGCTGTGGCTTTGATATATAGAAACACGGTGACAGAGAGACATGAGGTCTTGTTGCCATGACAATAACCTCTAGTGGTGAGAGTGTAGTTAATGAGAATATGAGTGGCGGATTGAAAAGCAAGCTAATGAAAACAGATGAGAGTTGTGTTAAAGTGACTGTTAACTGAATTGTACTTTTTAAAAATTGTTCTTTTCTGTGTACATGAATTATTTTCTCTTAATGCTGCAATTGGATATAACAGCAGGTGTGTCTAGCATTCTTATTCCTAGACTTTCTTAAACTTTATTGTCTTTATCTTATTGCTAACTATTTACTGTAACATTGTTGTCAAACTGTTTTATTTACGCATAGATGACTGTTGTTGAAATTGCAGTGACACTCTCTTCCTCTTGCTTGTCTCAGGGTCTCAGGTCTACCACTCTTTCTTATGCATAATCATTCAGTTCCTGTTGCTAAGGTTGATGGGAAGGACAGTGACGTGTGTCCTGAGCAGCTTTATCTTTCAGATGGTGAGCTGACACACACATTGAAATACTCTGTCTCTCTTTATTCCTGCCATTGTATGTGTTTAAGTGTCTGTGTGTTTGTGTGGCAGATCTATCTGTTGATGGGCTATTACTACACAGCTACAGATGAATATGATATCAAATGGACGATGCCACATTGTGTCCTCACACTCAAACTCATTGGTATGATACCCAGCCCCTCCTAATTTATTATTTTGTTGTTTTCTATTCTTTACAGACTTTATATAATTTTAAAGTGAATCCACACACTCTTTTATCATGGAGCAGGGTAAACAGATAACTGAGGGTAAACAGATATGTAGCTGTACCATTTCAAATCAGTACTGTGGTAGCACCATGATATTACCACAATATCATTATTTAAACCATGCTAACAATGGTACCATTGTAGCTGTAGAGCTTTTTTGTTAGAGTCCTACTGTTTAAACTGATTTGCTATAGTTTATTGCTATTACTAATGTTATTATCAATTGAGTTCATCAGCTGTGGTGATTATGTCATGCATGTATGTATAATGATTTTAATTTCTGATTGTAGGTTTAGCACTCGATTATTATGACGGTGGAAAAGAGCCAGTGAGTGTTTTTACTTTATACACGGTTAACAGCAATGTTTTCCACTTTGTCTGTTTTCTTTAACTCTCTCTCTCCTCACACCATCACCTCACCACTTATCTTCCTCTGCATCACTGTTTGTATTTCTGTGCATGAGTTGAGTGAGTGGAACTGTGGTGGATCCACAGTGAGTGTTCAGTTCTGTAGCTGACATATGGAAAGTATAATGATACTAGGTGAAGTGTTGTGTTTTTTTGAAGGTCTGTAAATGGTGGATTGCTCCCTCCGTTGTAAATGTGTAGTCTGTTAGCCTGTCTGTGCCTTCATTGCAGTCAATCCCCAATTGTTTGTGGTCAGAGTATTAATACATATTTCTTTATATTAATAGCTATGCTTTAATACAATTAGCTGCTTTGTGGGATTGTGTGTTTGCATCAGCATCTTTGCTGATCCCTTCCTTATGTAATTTACGGTGCTTTTGTTGTCGTCTTTTAAAGGAGAAACGCATAATTTTTGCGCTACTAGCGTCGACAAACAGAAATTTAAACAACTTTTTTCCAACTTAACTGTTTCACTTAAACACTTCCTTGTCTGGTTGCCACTGACCGGTCAAACACACCACACCTTTTAGTAAAGCAACAGTAAATTAAGGTTGTAAATATGCCCTTATGACCAATATTGTGCATGAATAAAGGAGCTATTTTTAAACATCACTATTTTTGCAATATTGATTATCTTTCTCCTGCCAGTAAATCTGTAGATAAAACATCAAACATATTGTTAACCTTCATCAGCCAATTGCAACATCATATATTTGTTATTTATAGATTTAACTGTTTCTTTGGCAGTCTCTGTCTTTTTTATTTTATTTGCCTTGTTGCTCTTATCTGTAGTCTCAGATTACTAAAGAGCAGAAGTTGGCTGCCCTCACCTCTACACCATCATTGTTGGAGGTGTTTGGTTTCTCCTACTTCTATGGAGGCTTCCTTGTAGGGCCTCAGTTTACACTACGAAACTACCAGAAGCTGGCAAGCAGAGAGATGTCTGATTGCCCTGGACAACCACCCAACAGGTATACACAATCACACAGGATCACACAACTTGGGCACAAGTCTTATGATATCAGATGAATTGGTAAAAATGTGATTTAACATTATTTATTATGGATAGTTTTTCATGATACGATGGACACTTTCTACCACTATGGCTTAAATAAGAGTTTTATTAAATATTATGTAATATACATGTAAATGTAATGCACATGTTTAATAATGCCATTTTAATAATGTATTTTTTAATGGTTACTGTTAAAAGCAAAATGTATTACTAAAGCTACACTTGTATCACATTTTTATTACATTTGAAAGACTACAATGTTGTATTCTGTTTGCTGCAACAATATTGAAGTACAACAGCTTTGCAGAAATAGTTTATGTCTTTTGACTTTAGTTATTTGCTTAGGGGCCCAATGATGATTAACAGGTTTTTGGCTATAGTACATTTTCCTGTTACACACCTGCCACAAATGAACTTTTACCTTGATCACAGTTTAACCAGTACTGTTCTAAAATCAGATCTTTATCAATGCATTTGCCAATTGCCACTTAATCAAACTGACCTTCTCTGTTTTGCAGTGTGTTTCCAGCAATAAAGAGGTTTAGTCTGGGTATGTTCTTCCTAGCCATCTTTACGATAGGGGGTCCACATTACCCGGATAGCTACTTTTTAACAGATGAGTTTGAGGTCAGTGAATCAATGTTAAAGAGTTATTTATTAAACATACAATGCATATTCAGTATTTTGAGGTCTGGTTTTTAACACTTGTTTTGTTCCATTATCCGTTCAGTCTGATCCTGATACCACAGGAAAATAACAGTCTAAATGAAAATGCTCTTGAAAACTTTAAATCTGTCAGCTTCCAGTTGTCAGCTATTTATATATCCTTGGAAATGGAAATGCTTGCTGCAAGCAAAATAACTTTGAGAGTGTTGAGAGTTACAATTGCATCATACAAGCAGTGCAAAATGATGAAACGGCATCAGAATTAACTGATTAATCTTCTCCAGATACAGACAGACTTGACTGATTAAAACGCTGTTAGATAAAATAAAGCCATACATGTTAAACATAGCTATACATATTTATAATGGTTTTTGCACAGACTCCATTGGTCAGAAATTGATCATCTTGTTCTGTATTATAATGTGTGTTTTAGGCTCATCCGTTCTGGTACAAGTGTGTGTATATCCTTCTTTGGGTAAAAATAAGTCTGTACAAGTACATCAGCTGCTGGCTGATCACGGTGAGTAAACGGCACAGCCACAAACCCCATTAAGACAATGCTTGAGATAATTGAGAGTCATTAGAGTTCACGCTGTGCAGACTCTCGGTGTATCTCTATTATGTTGTTTGAGAGATGTTAGCTGTGTAACAAACCAATTACAGGAAGGCTTTTATTTTTTACTGGAGACTGTGAATCTGACCCTTTGTATTTCTAGAAGCAGCATAACAACTGCAACAGGTTGGGGGTGCAGAACAGGTTTTCTAGCATAAAACTGTCAATTGCTTTTGTTGTGCTTGCACAATGTGTTTGTTGTAGTCATGTTTACTTGAAAAGTAATCAGCCATCACTGTGTTTTATAATCAGAACTTTTCTTTGACTTACTGGGGTCTTAGAACTTTTGGGTTGCGCTTTAAAGTGTATAAATTTCATTGCATTACCTAACATCACATCAAATGAAGGCATACACAAACAGATTGCGAGACCTCTTCTCAGAAATGAATGTTACTTTCCTGAGTCATTTTTGCAGTTACATTCAACAAGCTGCTGTCTAGATAATAATAGAGTTCAAACAAGTGCACTAGAAAGGACATGTAGATTTCTTTCTGTAATCCTTACTAATGCAGAATTCACTCTCATGTGTATATATATTTAGGAAGGTGTGTGTATACTCTCTGGGCTGGGCTATAATGGAAAGAATGAAAAAGGAGAGCACCAATGGGATGGTTGCGCCAATGTAAGGGTGTGGTTATTTGAGACCACGCCCCTCTTTACAGGCACTATCAACTCCTTCAACATCAATACGAATGCTTGGGTGGCCAGGTGTGCGCATGTTCTTTATACTTTTGGTGTTTACTAACATAAGAGGTTCTTTATCGGAATCCTACACATGTGAATAAATTACATATATACGCATCCATTCATTTGCTCTTCTTTTTTCTTTTCATCTTCCGCTATCCACAGGCATGTGTTTAAAAGGTTGAAATTTTTGGGTAATAAGCTGTTGTCTCAGATGTTCACATTGTTATTCCTGGCGATCTGGCATGGCTTGCACTCAGGGTACTTCATCTGCTTCTCCATGGAGTTCATCATTGTCAATGTAGAGAAGCAGGTAACCATGGCAACATTGCTATACCAGACGTGAGGTGTGAAGTTGTTTAGAATCAAGCTGACGAAAGTCTTTGAGTCATTTACTTTCATAACAACCGAACAGATAAATCATTTGAAGTCAAATCATTTTCTGGAGTAGGACCAATTGAATTTCACAGAGACTGTTGGGAAAAATCCTAGTATACACAACACGAATCAAATGTATAGTCCTATAGGTATAAAAAAAGTATATATTGAGAGGGCAGATTAATGAACAGATAATACATTTTGCGTTGCCATATATGTAGATACAGATGGTAAAACAGTACATTTAATACAAGTGCCCTAGTTTTTTTTTATATATATTTTTTAATATTGTTACAATGTGGTTTACTCCACATAAACCACATTGTTTAAAAGTCAAATCTTATATTACCCAGTGAAATGTAGACACTGTGCACATTTCTTCTGCAGATGCATGTCAGGTATTATTATACAGGTATACAAAAATACAGGTATTACTTACTATGTGCCTGTTTTTGCAGGCTCAGGCTCTTGTGCGGGGCAGTCCAGTGCTGACGTCTATAGCTCAGGGCCCTCTGTATCCGTTTATATATGTAGTACAGCAGTTAATTCACTGGCTCTTCATGGGATACCCTCTAGTGCCATTCTGCCTCTTCACTTATGATAAGTGGCTCAAGGTAAATACTTTAACCAGTGTGACATCATCGGGCATGACATCATCATGACCCTCTACTTCTCTCATGTTTTCATTTGATTGTTTTTCAGGTTTACTCGTCCATATATTTCTGCGGTCACATCTTCTTCCTCATTGCCGTTTTCGTCCTGCCTTTCCTTCATAAGGTGTTTATGCCTCCAAAAAAAGGCGGTGACAAAAAGGAGGATTAAAATTGGTAAAGAACAGTTTGCCTCAGTCTCTTTTGTGTTTGTGCCACACAGTTCCGTGTGTTCTCACACTTTCTCACTTTCTCACACTCCGCTCTCTCATTCTGTTCTCTGTCACAGTTTTTACCATTTTCTGTGTGAATGTTGTGTCTGTTTTTCCTTTGTTTTAGTCAAAGTGGAATCTGTTTGCTTCAGGTCACGTTGGACAGACTGTATTTACAAGATAATGTACACAAACGCCCTCACAATGTTATAATTAGCAGTGGGGATCTCTGCGTCTCTGGATACTTACTTAATGAACATACTTGGCTTTTACTTTTACTTTTTTTACATTAGCATTAAAAAGTTGTGAAGTTGAAAAGTTGAAGAGAGAAAGAGCCATTGTTTAGAATTACTCAGCATTTCATTCTGACCTAAAGTAACTAAACTCCCAATGTAGTCATGACTCATGAACACATACATAGTGTATTCCCAGGAGAACTTGAAAGTAGCATTATCATATTTTACTAGATTATGACTTATGATTCAGTTACAGTGTGACCATGAGCCATTTATTTCCTGTTGGAAGTGTTTGTTGTTCACCCAGGTCATTGTAGAATATGTTTTAGTCACAACAGCACCTGGACTTAGTGCTCCATTAAAGATTTTCTGCCAGCTATTTGAGTGTTTTGATTCAGAAGATGATGAGGTCACAGTGATGGTTGCTGAAATCAACACTGGAAAACCAAAATCTGTGATTAAAACTTGCTGATTCATGTTGTCATTAAACAGTATTGATATTGTAATCCAGTATAAGTCATGTTTGTTTTAAAACAGAACAAGTATAAAGTTCCTGCATATTTTGCTAAAAAGTTTAGATGTTTTAGAATGTCTTATTGTGACTCTCAGTGTATTATAATGTACAATATCACTCTCTTTCTCTCTCTCTACCTCTCTCTCCCACACAGATATCTGTGTTTGGAGCTGTCTGACTAGACAGAAGTGAACTGTGACTTTTAAAGAGGAACTGATGAGGACAAATTTTAAGGCCTTTAGTAATATATTACTATATACATACAGCAGTGATGTATGTGTACAAAAGTTAATCATTCGGAGGGTGGTGTTGTGGTGGACTATAAAGGGTTTAAAGCTGCAAAAATACATGCAGTTTTAAGATTCAATAATAACATGTGTAAGCCACCAAACATCAGTTTCAGCCACCAAACTGATGTTTGGTAGCTGAAAATAATTATACTTTATATTCTCATACCATGGCACTCATTACTCAGTAATGATCTCATTTCCTATTTCCTGTCTAATCAGACAACCGGCTTTGGCTACAGCCAAACTCACACACGCACTTTTAGAGAGGATGCAGAGCAGAGCATGAATTTGAAAACATGAAAACAAATGAGACATTTTGCCTGAAGAACATCCACAAACCCACATACAACATAAAGACAATGAAATGTGAAACAGATGTGTACAAGTATGAGCGGTGACAGAGCATTGCCTGGCAGTTCTAAATGAATGTTTTGAAACAAAAGTTTTTGTTTTCCTGTGATCTGTTAATTTATAATGGGGTTTCTTCTCTTTTTTTATGGAGTTTATGATAGTTTTATAGCCTTTTGGACAGTTTCAAATAGTGGATCACCAACTTACCATTGTCATTCTCTCACTCCATTTAAAGCTGCCTGTCCATCCATCTCACCCCACCCCCATCCTCCACTCCAATTTTATGGGCATATCATTTGTCTGGTGTTTGAGAACAAGCCACAGAAAACACTATTTACTGGAAGCACACAGATAGTGAGAGGGTAAATTTGTGCCAGTATTATTAAGGGCAGAGTATTATATTCCATTGGGAATGACTTTGGGCAGTAAACCAAATTCATACAAATTATATACACCTGCTTTGTCATTTCTCCAGCATAGCACTACTAAAATGTCTTAACAGTGCTGCCATTTAGTTTGTGTGTCAATTGTGTTGAACATTACACTGTGAATTTACTTTACGCCTCTCAACTTGTAACAGTCTCAGTATATCTCATTGCAAATCCAAGTCATTCTATGCCTTCAGGACTTTGTGGTCTACTCTCAGTTTCGCTAACACATATTTGCCTTCATAAATCTGTTTTGTATGACCTGATCTTTGGCACGAATATACACCACTGTTCAGTGAGGTTTATTTTGAAATTCTGCACTCAGATCAAATCTAAGGAAGCAGGAACTCACTGTAGCATCTGGATTGTTTTATAATATTTATACCTGTGGTTGCAAATTTTACTGATGTAGAATAATTGTTTTGGGGAGAGAAAAACTACTTTTGCCTTACTGCTACCAAATGTACAAAAGTGAGAGAAAACACATTTTAAATGAAACTGTTTTTGTAATATTCATTAAATATGCTGGATTTTAACAAAATCACTAACGTGTTCTGGTATTTCTGGCTTGTTGTGTCACAGTGTTTTAGATAGGTCTGGTATGGGAGACGGTATGACGTCATCTTGCAGTGTGGGCCCTAAAGCAGAAACATATTGAGACGAAGAGGAGTTTAAACGCGTCCACGACTATCCATAGTTATAGAGTCGACATAGGAATAAATCTGTGGTTTGATCAGTAATATGCGGCAGCCTCTCCTCTACCGGTTGTCGTGCTTGCGGATCTCTTATCGAAGGGAGAGCTCCACTATTAACAAGGTTCAGCTCATAAATATTGATTAGGTCATGTTAACAATTCCTGCTTATCCTCCAATGTCTTAAATTCAGTTCTTGAATTTTAATAATTAAATTGTGCCAACAAGTAAATGTTTTCCAATGGGCATTACATGGTCAATTCATATTAATGAGCTGCCTTCTTACTTACCAATTGCGAACGCTTGGTTTATGAATATTAAGAAGCAAACCTTCAACACAGTAGGATCCGTAATTCGTGAACCCGAAGTGAGAGCCAGAGAGACGCAGTGTGGGCGGGTTAAGAAGAGAGGGAGGAGATAGCGCCTCTATCGCGGCGTCTCCTTTTTCTCACGGTATCCTCCGAAAACAGGGGCACTGGTTTCCCACGTCAGCTCTTTAAACTGCAGTTTCGCTTCTTTTTACAGTTGACATCATTTTGGGAGGCAACGCGGGCCCCGGCGCTCCACCCGTTGCGTTCAGTGTGCTCGTGTGTCGGCGGGGATCAGGCTGTCATAGGTGTGAGTGTGTGACGGATGCTTGGAGGAAACTGAGCAGGGTACCATCTCACACCTCACGGTAACGTTACATTTGATACCAAAATACTTTGCCTCATTTAATTTCTGTAATGGTAGGGGTCATACTAGCTAGAGTCCAGTCTCTGCTTTGTAGGTGAAATATAAATGTTAAGGTGCTGAAATTTTTTGTCCAGTAGTATATAAATCGATACATGTTTGTCGCATAGATATATGTGAGATATACGCAGGCTATAACACATTTAATACCGCTCTGTTTAACGCGCTGGGAAACACCAGTAGGTTACATCCCGTCCTCTGCCCGTCATCCAAGTTGTGCACCGTGTAAGCTTAATTTTTCAATATTGTGGCAGGTAAATGACACAGATAAATGGCTAACATATATTTTGCATTCTGTGACCAGAGTAGGACATTTACTATTTATTCTGTTAACAAACCTTTGCTCTTAAATGTGATTGCAGTGGGTGCGCGTTCTCGAGAATACACCTGCATGCTCGTGTAACGAGGGCGCGCAGACTTCTTTAATTTCACGCACGCCCGTCTTAAATTAAGGGTTTATTCTAAGCTTTGATTACTAATAAATATAGGAAGTATAACATTTTCTGCTATATAGAAGTCGACAGACACTATCTCAGCTCTGTAAACCAGCATTGCGTGGCTGTGCAAGGCCTGACTTTAGCTACAAATATGATGTAGATGCGTATTGTATATCAGATTTATTTTACACAGAGCAGAGAATCTGTCAGAGTAATAAACCCGAGTGTGATGTTCAAGGTAATATATCTGTCTGTCTCAGCACACACTGTCTCTCCTCTGTGCTTTAACTGCTTATTATCAGGTTAATGCATGTATTTCCCTCTGTCCTTCCCCTCTGCCTCTACCTTCCACCCTCAGATGGCCAGAATGAGTTTTCTCTCCTTTCTCCTCTTTTGCTTGACTTCGGTTGCCCATGGCAACAAAGGTCAGTCTCCTCTATCCTTTTATATGTTGATATTGAGCATTGTGTTGATGATGTGTATAAACATTTCAGTTTTGGTATCTGCATAAAACTGCCCTTACACAGACACATGCTACTTGATTCATTGTTGCAGTGAGTTAAGGCTGTTAAAATATGAACCAATGTCATTATTCTGACCATTTTTTATCAGCATCACATTATTAATAGTATACTAATAATAATAATAATAATAAATCTATTATATGACAAAAGAGAGTAGGTTATCACACTGTGTAAACCGTAGTAGATAGACAACATCTCATGTGACGTGAAAACATGATGACTAAAAGTGACACTGAAGGAGACTAAAGATGGAATAAAATACCAAAAGAAAAAAGAAGGGAGAATAGATGAAAAGCAATGACAGAGTTATGTAGTCTAACTGATGGATGGAGGAAGAGAATAACAGCATAATTTAGAGAAATGGGTGAAGAAGATGCACATGAGATGCATATTGTGGGTTCTCTGAAAGAGAGGGAGAGTGAAGTTGGCTGTCATGTCCTTGAAGAAAAGGGTGAAAGATTATCTATTCCTGTCTGTGCTATTTTTAGCATATGGGAAACCAGATATGCTATTTTTCTTTATTTACAATCAACGTATCTTTGCATGTAAAAAGGAACACGTTTAGGTGCATGTCAATGTGCTGTCACAGCTGTTAATAGAGTCTTTTAAAAACACTAGTGAGTGTGTGAAAACAGCATGTGTGGCAAATGAAATGATGGGGGGAGGTCTGGACACAAAGTGATGTCTTTCAGTCTGTAATCCTAAAAGTAATCCAGCTCTCTGATGCTCAGATTAATGTTGTATGGCTGAGTGAGGGACGAGAGGGACGTACGCAGGCGTGGGTGGGTGGGAGAGGGAGGGTAAGGTAGCGAGATAAATGCCAAATAAAGGGGGATTGAGTTGAAACACAAGAGCAGGGTGGTCAGCACACAGTCACACATGAAAAATCCTTGTGCACGTGTTACGCACACCCAGAGAGCTGCATTGTGGTCCAGTGCTGTCGGTTTAATAAACATATCTGTATTTTTCAGTTTCATTTACTGAACAGTTATATGACCCACTTTCGCAAGACATGTATTTTTACGAATATGAATGTACCCTCCTTAGAAAGGAGATTGAATTGACATGGTGTAAAAATTGGCTTTGGTAACTAAGAACACAATGTTTCCCCTTGTTTGCTGTGCTGTAAATGTTTGCATCCTCATTGAGTTTGCATGAAAATGGAATTTGTGCAGTTAGCTTATCATAATGTTTAGAGTGAGCTTTCTGTCTGTGCTTGAGTGATAGGTGCAATAAACCTCACTGTGTGCGATCAGGCCAAAATATCTCTATACCCAATTACTCTGCAAAGCAGTGAGGCGTGGCCTGCTGTGTGTTTGTTTTGTGTGTGTCTGCCACTCAGTGTTGGTTAATGCAGAAACCCGTATGGGTATGTTTGTAACTTAATGTGCAAGTGTTATGCACATGTGCAGCTGGTCAAACCTCACACCATCTGCTGCTAATGTATTTTAGTGCAAGTTTTTTTGCAAATTCATCTAACTTGGACTGCATGTGTTCGTCTTTGAACCTTTGTTCACTCACCTGCATAAAAAATAGCTGTTTATTCAGAATAACAGATTGTTCCTGAGAATCTCACCTGCTTTCCTGCTTTTGTGATTTTTCTTTCTCAGCCAATAAACACAAGCCATGGATCGAGACAGAGTATCAAGGAATTGTAATGGAAAACGACAACACCGTCTTGCTCAACCCACCTCTGTTTGCCCTGGATAAAGACGCACCTCTGCATTACGCTGGTAAAGATGTTGATAATGACAAAAATGTGCCTGGTATCATAATACTATTAATCCAATTATTCACTAGATGTGACCTCTTATATCTCTAGTGTGAAAAGGCAAGACTAATCATGCACTGGTTTAGTGCAGCAGCTTGTGTTGTTATAGACCTAATATATTGTTACTAGCGTAATAGTAATTGACAGGTTCTAGATAAGGGTTTGGAGTTTTTCTGTAGGGGATGTAGTTTGGAGCTTGTGCTTAGTGCTGCAGTACGTAATTACATGTTACAAATTACAGGAATTACACAGGGATTAAGGGCTGACAGGCTTCACCCCTCGCAAACTGAGCTAATGTCATGTGTGACAGCATTTTCTGCAGGCAGACAAGTGTTTACTTTTAGCAGAACACTCAATAGATGCTTTTCAGATGTGTTTCACACATAACGCCTGAATATATTGAATTTACTTCAGTATACATTGAGATAGGATGATATACAAACAGTGGAGGCCATGGTTTAATTTGTTTTTTTACATACACTTTATTTACACATTAAACATGTGTTTATTTACACATATGTATTTGTATTTTTCTTTCTTTCTTTCTCCTTTCCCATTTTATCTTTTTCTGTCTTTTGTATTTTATACTTTTTCTATCTCTTCATTTCTCACTATTTCTGATCTTCTTGCTTTTTAGGGGAGATTTGTGGATTTAGGGTCCACAATGCTCCAGGTGGTTCTGGTTCTGCTCAGTTTGAGGCGGTGGTGTTGGACCGCTCCACCGGAGAAGGTCTGGTTCGGTCCAAGGAGCCTCTGGACTGTGAGAGTCAGAAGGAGCACAGCTTCACCATCCAGGCGTATGACTGCGGTGAAAGTCCTGATGGGGCCAACAGCAAGAAATCTCACAAGTATGAAACAACTACAATTTTATTACCAGCTATCATTTTTTGATGTAGTATTTCAGTATTTTTAAAATGTTGGCAATAGCTGTTGGGCTTTTTTCTTCAATGTGTTTTTGCGTTTAGATTTCTAAATGGTTCTTATAACACCCATTTTTCACAGGGCGACAGTGCATGTTCGTGTAAATGATGTGAATGAGTTCTCTCCTGTCTTCGTGGAGCATCGATATGAGGCGTCTGTGCCGGAGGGTCGCCTGTTTGATCGCATCGTTCGGGTGGAAGCGGTTGATGCTGACTGCTCCCCTCAGTATAGCCAGATCTGCTTCTATGACATCATCACACCCAACGTCCCTTTCACCATTGATAATGATGGTGAGATCAACACTTTCCATTGTCCTGCATTGATTTAACATGTAACTGTTTGTACTTAGTTAATAAAGGTTTTTCCTCAAACATTTAGTAGATATTACAAATACTTTTTTAAATAGTGTAGAATTTTAAACATGATTAACAACAGAGATTTACAAAGGAAGGTTACTTTTGAATTGCAAATGCGTATTTCCTGTCCCCAAAAACATGAAATATGTGACATGTAAATGTTCAGCAAATTTTTGGGCAACTGCCTGAACACCCAGTTGCTGCACTTGGATTGAGAGATCACCTTCCTGATAGCTGCTCAGTGCAGATTAGAACCCCCATTGACAGACTTAGCAAGGCAATCAATAGCCGACATTTTGTAACATGGCAAATGCTGACGGAGAAAGACCAGTCCAATGGAGAGGAACAGTAAACAGGGGACAAAGACACAATAAAGAAGTACTGAGGTTCTGGGTTTCGCCATGACTCTGCAGATTCTGTGCTGTAGTGTGTGTGGTTGGTAATTTGGGTCAGGCTGAGCCAGACACCACTCTGTGAATATCCTTTTATTTATTGTGTCACTCTTCAGTATCTTTCTTTTACCCGCCTCTCACTCCCTCTCTCTTTCACTTCACTGTTGGCCTTCATCTTCTCTGTGTCATTCATTGCTTTGTTTGTTCTGTCTCATTTCTTATTTCCAGGGGCTTTTGATGGTATGTTTTTTTCATACTTTATCATATTCTGCAGTGTCCCTGGCAATTTTCAGTCTGGTCTATTAGAATGCTGTGTGGTCCACCTGTGTGTCTTTCACCAAAGCGTCCGCCTTTCATCTCTTTATAAGTTCCCTACACTTACTTTTCCAGTCTAGAATCTCTGATTAAATGAATGTCTGTCACACAACCTCAGGGAACATTAAGAACACTGAGCCTTTGGACTCTAAACGGCAGCGTGTCCACAGTTTCTGGGTGACAGCGTTTGACTGTGGAAAGAATCGGGCTCAGGCCGATGCTCAGGTCATCGTCACTGTCAAGCCTTCATGCAAGCCGGGCTGGATGGGTAATTACTAAAGATTTATTGTTATAAAATATATTATGATTGTTTGCTTGTCCCAGACATCAATTATGAATTTAGTATTTTTGAATGTTAATGGTTTAACTGATAACATTTAGATACACTAAGGTCTGAAAGACTAGGACCACATGGAAAATTTGGAATGGAAAAATGGAAAAGTTCACTTTAACCTGCAAAGGAAAAGGTTAAGAATTTGAAAATATATAAAAAAAAATGTAATGATATAAAATGAAGAAGAAATATGTAAGGTACTGACAGGACACCTAATTGGATAAATGCATTTGTGGCATTGATTATGTTAACTCTATTGTACAAAAGATTTTCATTGGAACATTTCCACATTATGCTGGGATAACATGGATCATGAGGTTTTGCACAAACTCTCATGCCAGCTGGAATGCAAGCTGTCGGCATGCAAAATGGGGCCATGCTAAATACTAGGTCATTCTAAAACTCATGTCAATTTAACATTTAAAAAAATTAGCTGAAAATGTTCCACTTGTAATATAATCTGTAACAAAAAAGTGTGAATCAAATGCAAATATATATATATATATATATATATATTACCAATGATCTGTATAACTTCTGCTAAAGTCTTTTAAAATGTGTGTGTGTGTGTGTGTGTGTGTGAATCACAGGATGGTCAAAGCGTATTGAGTACACTCCTGGCTCTGGCAGTATCCCTCTCTTCCCTAACCTGCATCTGGAAACGTGTGAAGAGACAGTTTGGAACATCCAGGCCACCGTTGAGCTCCAGACTGGTCATATTGGGAAGGGCTGTGACAGGGACAGCTACTCTGACCGATCTGTGCGCAGACTCTGCGGTACGTTTGTAAACCACCTTTGCATTAAATTGTGTTAGTGCCTTAAAGTTGATGACAAAAGCAGATTCTCCTTCATTAGAATTAGCAGTGATTAAGGAAATTGCTTATTATGGACTTGGAGTTTTCTTTTGTATTACAACTGTTCATTTTAATTTGATGTGAATGTCTGATTGATAAAATTATTCTGTTTTACAAAGATAAACCATAGAGTTCAAATCATCTGAAATATGGACGTACTCAATTCAATAACTCAAAGTTATTGTTATTCAGAGTTTAACTCAGAGTTTAAAATACCAGCTGTTTTGTCAAATCAATACTGACTTTTTGACTTTTTCTCTGTGTTGTTTTTTGACATTTTCAGGTGCCGTCAGGGGTGAAGTTGACCTTCTTCCACCTCCATCCCCTTCAACCAATTGGACTGCTGCACTGCCGACTCTGCCATCTTCTGATTCGTCTCTGGTCTTCTCCTTTAACGGCTCCACCCATGTTGCTGTAGTACCTGATTCAGTTGCTTTAATGGTATCTGGTGACCACTTCACTCTGCAGCTGTGGATGCGGAGAGGAGGAGCCAGCGCTCAGCCACCCACAAATCAGGCGAGAGGAACCCGTAAAGAGGAGGAGACTATCATATGCAGCACTGTAAAGAATGGTCAGTCAGCTGTTTACACAAAATTTTTTATTAATATTGTGCACTTCAACAGCCTTTTTTTATTTGTTCTGTTTTTAGGTTGTGTAAAACAATAGCTGTGTAGCTATGATTTGTTATGAGACCTTTTGAAACATTATTTGGACATTATATGCTTTGTCAGGTTTTTGTGAACAGCTTTGTCAAACTGTTCATCTGTCTGATTTCCAGACGATTCGTACT
Organism: Yasuhikotakia modesta; assembly: GCA_036877545.1. Lineage (NCBI taxonomy): Eukaryota > Metazoa > Chordata > Actinopteri > Cypriniformes > Botiidae > Yasuhikotakia > Yasuhikotakia modesta. Next base: position 38,826 of record JBAJNP010003372.1, read on the forward strand.
CTCACTACTCTTTATCGGTACACGGCTGTCGTCTGTCTCTTTTCTATTGGCCGGATGTGTCAGCCGCAAGACCTGTCAAATTCCTGTGGAAACTGGAACAGGTGAGCTAGCTGTGATGGGCAATGGTTGACTGGTTACTACACTCTAAAGAATATTTTACAATTGACAGAAATCTGACGCAAAAAATAACTCTTCTACAACATACATTGTTTTGTGCCTAATACGTCTGGACATGTGCACCTACTTTAGACCTCAGCTAGACTTTGACCTCTGACTCTGGCAGGTGTGTGACAGTGAGTGGCATCATCTGTCTCTCAGTGTCCAGTTCCCCTCTGTCACACTCTATGTGGATGGTGTGACCTTTGACCCTGCCCTCATCCATGACAACGGAGCTATCCCCAACCCTGCACCGCACCAACGACTGGTCATCGGGGCATGCTGGGGTAATTTTTTAATAAGTTCCATGATAAATCTTAGTACTGGTGTGAAGGCAGATATCAGCAGTCGGTAGAGCAGAAATCTTTCTGAGACTGTGTTCTTGTTTCAGTTAGCTATTAATACTCTTTGTCTTATTTATTATTTAGATAAACTGAAGCGTTCTAACATGTTGTGGGGCACTCGTGTGTATTTGTGATAGGCAGATGTCCAAGCTTTTAGTCTCCTGCTGTTCTGCTAACTGGGTCACCTAGTCTGTATTAATCACCCCTTAAAAACAGCTTCATCACAACTGATGTTTTGACACTGGGCTGAAGCTTCTAATGAATTCAGTTACTCATACTTACTTCATCTGATTGTTTTTAAACTGTTTCATCCCTGCAGAGCCAGAGGAGAAACCGAAAGATATTTTAAACAACACCATGCCAGTGAGCAAAGACACAGGTGAGGTGCAAACCAGGAGAATGTGTCTGTGTGTGTTTGTTTATGGTTAAGTGTGTATTAGTCATAATCTACTCAGGATCAGTAAAGACACTCAATTAAGTGTCAGAATGTGTTTATTGTTCTCAACCATCATAAAACTGTTTTTCTGTATCAAGGTGATTGTGGAAACAGAAGGATGGGGTGAAATTTAATAAAGGGCTCAATACTTCAAATAACCAAGAGGCTTTAGTTTTGTTATAGCCATGAAATATGATTTGTTGTTTTAGACATTGACAGGCAGAGATAGACATTCACATTATACAGAACATTTTATTGGACAAATATAGATACATTCTAGTTACAGTGCAAGTTGAGACATTATATATATGTATATGATTACATATGT
>JBAJNP010003373.1:0-40084 GCA_036877545.1 Yasuhikotakia modesta
CTTCCATTTAAAAGGTCATTGTTATTTGACCTGTAAAGGTTTTTCTCAAACGTGTTTCATATTCCAATAAATCTAGAGATTATATAGCAGATTGTAAAGGTTTGGTGTTTTAAAATGTATTACAATAACTGAAACTGTATAAGCAGGGGGTGGTGTGTGATAAATATGCATATGGTGCTGCTTTTATAAAATTCATGTTTCTCTCGGTTTTAATCTCAGAAATACAAAACATTACCTTCCTTTCAAAGAGAAGATTATTCATATTAATGACCATATTTTCCCCTGCTAATCACGGCTAATGCTAGTGTGTGCTGTTATAGCACTGAATTTTCCCTTATAATATTGCTGAAATAAACATAATGGCTATCATAATCTGAAAATTATGTCCAGGACAGATTTCCATGTAGTACACAGGGTCCTATTAAACAGGGAGCACCCTTGCAAACTGATAATTTAGGATATATGCTGCAGATGTTTGAATATTGTCTCTGCAGAGAAAAATAGCATGTTTCCCACTACTGGCAGCAAATATTGTGGATTTACAAAATGTAAAAATCCCAAAATAATATACAGTAAGGGAACTCAGAATACCAACTCAGACTTTATGTAAACATAGACTTTATGCAAATGCTTGGGTAATGCATTGCAAGCATCCAGTCCCAGTGTATATATTTATTCAGCTTTTCCATGACAGTGAACAAACCCTAGTGCTCAAGGGTGCGATACTTTTGGGGAGTTACCTTGAAATGTTTGTGCCATTAAACTGAATATATTCTGTAACTCAAGTAGCTAGCTAGCACATCAACAGTTTAAATTACTTGCTCAGAAGGATTATCTTTAAACTGTTGCTTTGCTGTCACAGCAATTGACCTGAACAAGACTGTAGAATGCAAATGCCTGTTATAGCACCCCCTGTGGCAACACTTAAAATGCAGTATGTGCTCTGGAAATTCACAAAATATTTGCCTATAACCTAAATGAAGCTTAACATACCAAACCCATGGCCTTGATGCTCAAGCTTTGCCAGTTATGTTAATTGCATGTCAGTTGCATTTTTATCAGTATAAAGTACTTTTCATAGCTGCATGTATAAATAAATTGCGTGTGCAGCTCACAATCTTTGCCTCAATTATAATGCACTCATGATAGAAAATGTTGTTTTAATAGTAAATCCAAATGAGCATGTGCTTGGATAATGCAGTAAAGATGCTAAACTTACCAAATTACATTGGTAAATATACAGTACAGGGTTTATTTGAATTTAGTTTGGACCAGGAAGTCTAAACTTTCTGCAAGCTTTAATTTGATTGGCTGTCCTTAGGTAACTTCTGAAAGTCTCGATCTTTGCTCACCAGATTGTGTCAGTTCACTGGGAAACAAAGTTGTGTTTGCTTCTACAATGATAAGTCTTGTCTTAAAAGTCTTAAAGCACAATTTTATATGCACCTTAAATACGCTTATTATTTGTGGAGAATTGAATATGTGACCAAGTTTCCAAACACTTTCCTTTAATTTGTTCTGTGGTGTCTTTAAAGGTTTTACAGAGTCTACTGCACCATTATTTAAATGTGTGCCCATCCTGTTGCCGTAAGTCTATTATTGTGCTTGCATTGATTTCAGATTTACATGCCCATAAATGTCACATTAAAGCAAACTGTTTCACATAACTATCAGACGGCCCCTTCCAGTCTAAGTGGGTGGTTCCACTCCAGGTTAATTAACAATGCAGACTTTTTTTATTCAAAGCTCTGGCTACTTATATGTGGTCTGTAATACAGCACATTAACTGCTATGGGAAGCTCCTGCACATTATTTCCTTGTGACAAAATCTTTTGAAGTCTGTACAGTATATAATACATTCTGACTATGCAGTGTAATTACAGTATCAAATCGGCAGGTTTATAGATGAATATATGTAAAAATGATCAAAATAATTAAGGTCAACGTGAAATCAAAACTTGATAAATAAAACGAAACAATTACGTTCCTATTAGGGTGTTGTCATGAGGTCAACATCTGTGCATTTTCAATTATCCTGCCTCTTCAGACGTCTTTTTCCATTTCTTTTACATAAAGCAATACAGTCCAAGCTATTACTTTTATAACGAAAATGTATATAATTTAAAATGAAAATAATTTACATTAAACAGTTTCTGTGTACATTGTATGACAAGTAAACAAATGATCAAATAAGTGATTTTAATTGTGTTCTTTTTCTTTTAAATCAGAGAGCTGCTATTTTATCTTGTGGTGTATACCCCATTTAACAAGTAAACTGAGATCAAAGATGTGACATGCCTTAAAGTTTGGAAAGTGACAAGACTTTTCCCCCTAAAATACATAATACAGGGTCAGTACGTCAGAAAAATGCAACAGTAAACCCCTCATTTTTCAGGGTATGACAAACATAACACATTTAATACCTATTTTGTGTCTTTTCTGTGCACTATTTTTAATAATTTTGTCAAATAATGCAGTAGTTTCAGCATCTTAAATTTTTATTGTGAGTTTATTTTGTCTAAATTTGTCTCTTTAACAGGAACCAAAACCTGTTACCCTACAATGCATAGAAGCCAAAGTTGCATAGATGCCAAAGTTTCATGAATTGTTTGTAGAACAGCAGTTGTAAATATCCCTTTAGGTAATTAAGATGGACGATGATCCTAGGATTAGAGAACCTGTCTAAATATTGGTCTTGTCTGTGGCTAAGACTGCTGTCTGTTTAATTTATACTCACCTGAAGTCTACTTACCTCTGCATCCCTGTTCCTCTCCTCTGAGTGCTATGCTAATGCTGAGCTAATCACACTGGCTGTCCTGTGAGCATCTGCATTCATCTCTGATCGATGTGTGCAGGGGCCAGTAAGGCCTCATCAGTGACCTTTCTGCTAACCTCAGCTTTACCTGACAGAGTTTCAGACAGATCCATTGAACAGGGCTGAGCCCGAATCAATAACGCAGTGACCTTGAAACTAAATCACCAGGGTCACAGGGAAACAAAATGAGAGACATTCTAGAGAAATTCTCCAGGCAAAAAAGTCTGGCTTAGTGCTTATGGTGCTGTCACTCTATCTACACATGCAAACAGAGATTTATGTCTTCTGCCTGAATATGCAAACGTATCTTATGCAAGATCAATACAATTAAGTGTTCTGTATTGCATGCAAATTACTTTAAGTTGTAGTTAGTTGTAAATGGGTAGCTGATTTTAAAGTTTAGGCAGTTTTAATAGTGTATTGTGGTGGATATAGTAGAGCCTTGGCTGGAATATTGGCTGTGAAGTTGAGGAACACTTTTTATTTTTACATTAAATTCACACTTTCCTGACATGAAGTAAAGCCTCCAAGACTTCTAGATGTTTCTAAACATTCTACACTAATATTGTAGTTATTAATATTAAAAACCTACTGTAGCTTTATTGAACATGCACACACAGAAACAAACATAGTATTGACTTAAATACAAAAAAGTCCTTGGAAAAGAAATAAAAAAACAAATGGACAACATATGGTAAAAACGCTAATGAACAGTTCCCATGGTGTTGGGACAGCACATTCCTCAGAATGAGGAACCACCTCTTCTACCTGTGCATTGTTTTCCCTCAAGTTTTTGCTTCATGTAGAAATATGGATAAATGTGGCAAAATACAAAATCGCAAGCTTTTGCAAATTATGCAAAGAATGTTTAAATTTAATTCTTGCTAAATCCTTGAGGGACAGTTATTATAATGAGCTAGTTAAACATACCTCACATATTTCACTGAAACCATCATGAAAAACAATAATCTGAAATAAATTTAGAAATATGAATAATCAGAATGTTCCAGCACTGTTTCACCCACATAAACCTGTGTGCTTTCTAGCTAATTAAACCTTCTTTCTTTGGAAACAGCTGTATCAAAGAGACTTTGAGACAACTAATTGGTATGCAGCGTGTTTAATACTGTTTTTCCAAAGAGGTGTTAATACACATGGAAGACTAAGTTTGATTCTTTAACAAACTCATACACCACGGAAAGACTGCAAAACAAACATGGAAACTTGTTTAAGAGATTTAATCAAATTGACAAACCAACAATTAAGCATTTGAAACAGAGGACATGATTAAATCAGGGTTATTCAATTAAAGTTTCAGTAGGTCTTGCCTCTGTATTTTTGAACAATGGTCTAAACAATTATGCACTGCACTCTGTGTAAACTGTACACGTATTGTGAAGCACACAAAAAACTAAGCATAGGTCTCATGGCAGTTCTTTATGTAAAGAATTGTGGGTAAGTTAAAGACATTAAAAATGTATTAAAACAAACCAACACCTGTTCCAATAGTAAAATAATGCAAAATAATCCAATAATTTAAAGTTGTAATTTCAAATTATATATATATATATATATATATATAATTTGAAATTTGTCTCTTTTTTAATCAAACTTCTATGCATTTACAAATGATTTGCACATTTATTCATTCGGAATAACTGTGCAAAGTGAAATTAAATTGTTAAGATAATTGGTTTTACAGTAATTAAGAAAACAAGATTTTTCACATCTAATTAGAAAGGAGGTCATTGACGCCATGTTGTTGAGATTACTCATCTAAACACATTTCATCATTAAAACCAAAACAGAAGGAACGTACAGGAAACAGCAGAGATGACGTGATTGTCTGACAGCTCCTGAGGGCGACTGAATGACTACATCTGGATGGGGCCACTCATTTCTCAAAAGTGCATATGGACAGACTGTAATTTTCATGTCACTTTAAGAGCAGGTAAGTAATAGGTAATTGGGTTCCTATTCATACTGTTACCCCCAGTAAACTGTCCACCAGACTAGTGGAAAATAAAGTCTGGTTAAATATAGTGCTGTAAAATGCTCAAAGTGACTCATGGATAATCAGTTGAAGCAAACTTGCAGTAATTGTTTTTTGGGAGAGTCATTCTGCAAGGTAAAATCTATTTAAGTACCAGATCTTTCTTACAGGAAACTGAAAACAACATGCCTCTACACGCTGTAGTTTTTGTAGCAGTGGCCTAGAACAGAGCCTTTATCTAATTGTGCTGCTTCAACACGCGCATTAATCTAGTGTGTCAGAGGGGGTATGCTTGTGCTGCACTAATAGAAAAGGAAATAACCACATTTATTTCAGTAATAAGCCATTAGCGTCCTGTGTCCAGGCCAGGGAGGAAAAAGAGCTAATGGGTTTATCTGCTTGCTGACTGCCATGTTGTTTATCAGAGTAAGGTTAGAGTTCACTTACTACCACAGCTTTATATAATATGTATCACTTTATATAGAGAATTCTGCTAAATTTATGCCATTATTTATTTCAATCCTAATGTTTAAATGTGTTAAAGCTGATAGTTTGACACAGGCATGAGCAAATTACTAAAAATATTTTAAATAACAGTTCACCCAAAAAAAGTCACTTCTTCTTTCAAACCTAATTTCAAACCTTTTAAGTTCTTAAATCTAATTATAGCTCTGCATATTACAAGCAAAAATTAATGACAATTTAGGTCATGTGTGCCATATAAACCAATCAAAAATGTCCCTAACATCAAACTATACAACAGTCAGTATATCACATTACTTGTAAACAATTACTTCATGATTTTTATAGTCATATGGCTTTTCATTATTATTGATTGAATGAAAGATATACCTGGTTAATATGAAATTAAATGTCTGTTGTTCTGACAAATATCTGTCTTTAACTCTTTGCGCTGGGATGGTCTCACTGCAGGCAGCACAGGTGTGTGAGTTGGGGGGTTGGAACGCAGGCAATAATGCTAACTCTGCTAACATGATTAACTGCCACTAACAGATGTGGTGGGTCGTAACACCCTTCACTGATTAGACAAGTAATACTATCTGTACCCTCACTGGAACAACCTGCAGTAAAGCTGTCACAGGTGCACTTATAGAGATGCTTAAAAGGTTTAATTATTATTTCCATCCCAAGAAGGTGATACACTGAATAGCCACATGAGCCGTAAAAATGTTTTAATGTTTTAAAACTATTAATCAGGTATAATTGTGACAGCATAACCATAAAGATTTATGATCAAGCTATTTTACGGTTTGTTTTTAGTAATAATCTGAGTAGATCTGGAGAATTGTTTACATAGTACATTGAATGCATTTCTTTTGACACCTTCCTTTGTAATGACATATCACAGAGTCAATATTAATTAAAAGTTGTCACAGCAGAGACCTCTGAGTGCATAATAAACACAAGATTTCTAATCTTAATAGTGCCCACAGATCTGTGACAACATTGACAACCCACAGGGCAGCTTTTGGTTCTAGTTATAGGCTTATCAGGTTATAGGCTAGTTAAAAGACTTTAAAATTCATATGAACTATACTAATCCTGATATGGTGTCCTTTTGAGTTCTACATAGCAGACATGGCCACAATCAACCATCTATTAACTATTGTATATAAAAGAGCAGCATGAGAGTTTCTCAGAATATCTCCTCTGTGTTCCATGAAAGAAATAAGGTCATTCAGGTCTGGAAAGACGTAAAGATGAATAAGTAATTACTGATGTTTTTTCTATTGTGGGATGACCTGTTCCTTTAAGAATTTAGCCCACCAGTGTGAGAGATCAGAGTGGCATGACACTAACCTCACAGACCACAGGGTTTCAAAGAACCTCCATCAATACACACTCGCTTAAAGTCTGTCAAAGCAAATGAAAAGCGGAACAGTTCAGACCCCAAATCTTTTTTCCTGCCTCAACAGAGGGATCATGGACTCCAAGAGCAGAAAGTGTGCCTGTGGGACCTGCATGACTCTTCCAGTGGAGATCTGTCAGAGCCCAGAGGAGCAGCCTGAGTAGATGCTGATGAATGATGGTGCCTGGATCATGGTGAAAGTCAGAGTCTTTGAGAATGGGTACTGGTGTTGTGTGGAGGATGTAAACAAAAAAAGCTGCAGGTGCCAGCAGTGCCAGGAAAGACTCCACCAGACTCCCCAACTCCACAAGCCCCACCCATGTTATTATGGATTACTCTTTCTCACCAACACCATCTGCTCCCTCTTTCTCTATCTCCTCACCCTATCCTTTATCAACACAAATCAGTCTCAGCAATCTGTCTGCTCCTCTGCTGAAACCAAGAAAGGTTAGAAACGTTGAAACTTCTACTGACAGAACCACGTATGTCTGATGAAACGGCAAGACAAAGCAGTGGAGCGGTACTGTCTCCAGGCAAAAGCGAAGCTGGTGGCTCAGAAGCGGCTGATGTGTGAAGAAATGTGGCGTTAGCATATGCTGCAAGAGCACCCCCAGCGTGGCGAACAACAAACTGAACAACCGCTATTCCCTCCAGGAAATGCTTTAACAAAAAACAAAACAAAAAAGCATTACCGTTCTGCTCTGGCTCCCATGGTGCAGAATTACAGTTATGTAGGTGTGTGGCACAACAAAAATTCATGATGTGAAAATGCGTCTCAATGGGTGTTTTTCACCTCAGCCCTCTGAAAACACCACAGGTCTCTGCACTCATAAAAATAACTCTTCCAAAAATGGTTTAACAACCTGATGTCATTCAAAGTTCCTTTTGAAGACCCCTTTCAAATTAAAAATTATTCTCTGGGCACCCAGCTACAATTATTTTTTTCAACCTGTGGTCAGTAAAATGAAATTATTAAAGTATTGATTATTCTTTATAAAATGTATGCAATTATTCTTTTAAAAATAAAATAAATTCTAAAAAGATTTGTCATTTTTTAAAACTATTTTTACATAGACCAGCTTTGACCTTAAATTTTGCCTGACATATTTTTAAATAATACTTTTTAATTTATAAAAATAAGTTATACTGAACATCAGCACATTCAGGAATAACTACACATTTTATACATTCTATAATCTCTAAAAATCTGTATAGCCAATTTATGAACCCTGTAGTTTAAAAAAGACCTTGATTACACACCATCTTCCTGTAATTTCCAGTGATGTTTAGCAGGAATGCTTTGATACAAGTTTTATGACGTATATATTGCATGTTGGCTATTGCCAGCACACCTGCTCATTAGCCTAGCTACATGCTAATGCTTAACGCTCAAACCATTAGCAAAAGTGTATTTTTACTTAAGGGTTATTACAGATAGACATGAACAGATTTCTGTTAAATTGTTGCCCATGTTTTTAGCTTGCATTCATATTATATTTAGTTAGTGACATAAAGGCACAAGGCAAGGAAAAGGTTGTGTATGACATCCCTGAAGTTTTGGTTATACTTTCATATAATCTGATTTCTCTGACTGTTGTGATACTGTATTAAAGTTGTTTATGTTAAAAAAACATGCCGATGTTAAGGAGGCTGCATGTAACTGCTGATGAACAGCACAATATATTGTGATATTTGCATGGCTGGAAAAAGACATGGAGAAGCAGAAGATGGGATTGCAGGTGACTGTACCAGCTCCTGCACCAACACTCCCCAACTGGAAAAAGCCAATGGAGTTTGATAACTCTTTGGAGTTTGATAACCCAGGTGGTAAAGATTCTATGTAGGTGGGTAAGATGGTGGTAGAAGAGGAGTCATTGCCTTTTATTTTCCACTCATTCAGTTAGAGTATATCAGACAAGTAACCTCTGTATACAAAAGCTAGTTTTGATTTTAGTCAATTTTTATGTATTTTTTATGTATTAGAATATTTTCTGTATAAGAAATTTAACATTTTCTGAGAACAGCAAACATCATTTGAACACATAAGAAGACTTACCTAAAAGTCTTCCGTACACAAAAAATAGAATCAGAGCACAACAAATTTATATAAAATAAACACACAGGTTTATTTTATGAAAGGCTGGAGAGCCTAAAGAGCCGAGTGAGCCTGGAAAGGCCTGAGAGCCTTGAGAGGCCAGAGAGACTTGAGAGCCTAGATAGGCGAGCGAGCCTGGAAAGGCCCAAGAGCCTTGAGAGGCCAGAGAGACTAGAGAGCCTTGAGAGGCCAGAGAGGCTTGACAGACTAGTGAGTCTTGAGAGTCTTTGACAGCCCTCCAGGGCATCTCAGGAGACAAGAGAGCCCACCAGGGCGGTTCAGGAGCACAGGACGCCCGCCTGGGCGGTTCAGGGGAACAGGACGCCCGCCTTGTGTTACAGTACACAACCTTGTGCCCAAAGGCCATATGGCTTGCTCTTCCCTAGGTATCAGTCATGGGGTTGAAGACTCCCCATTACTCAACTGGTAGAGTGTTGCATTAGCAGTGTAAAGGTTGTTGGTTCGATCCCAGGGAATGTAAGTACTGATAAAAATGTATACCTTGAATTCACTGTATGTTGCTTTTTAAAGCGTTTGCCAAATGAATAACTGTAAAATGTAACCACTGAAAAACAAGTAAACATCTGCTAAAAAACATCCAATCTGATTTCACGTGATCTCATGTGAATTTGATGTCTATGAATTGTACAAAAACAAGTGATTTTTTGAGAAATCATAAATAAAAATTTAGTGAAGATTCACCACTAAATCTTCACTGGTGCCAAAGGAGATTAACAAAAACACACAAATAAGAAACATTTATACAGATTGGTCGTTGCTTTTAATGATTAGGAAATTATTTGAGATATTTTAGTGAATGTTCAGTGAATCTTCTATTTATTTCACATCTGTAAAAAAGTTCTGTCAGAAGTTTATCTCAAAAGCCTAAAGTTGTTACCGGATCTCTTCCAAAAACAAAAATATGAGGAACGAAATCTGTCCCTCTGTGCAGCAGCAGATTTGGTGAAAAGCAAGTAACCATAAAAGGCTTTGATAAAGTAGATTCATTACCCAATCTGAAGGGCAATCTGACTTATCTGCCAGTGAGAGAGATAACAGGATGAGCTGTGAGAGTAAAAGAGAGAAAGAGAGAGAGACTTTGAAGTCCTGGAGGCTTTATTCCCTCTCCTAGAGTAGCTGAATCACACAGCAAACCAAGCAAGAGACGGACAATACAGAAAGACTGCCATAAACCCTCGGAACAGAGCCGACTGCTATCACACACTGTCTGTGTCTGTCCTCCTGCCCAGCCGTTGGCCTGGCTGTCTGCCTCTCCGCTTTGATCAATATAAATCTTTTATGCATTTTCCACAAAGAGGTAAATGAATCTGCATAAAGAGTATGCCATACAGATGCCCCACACAAAGTAGTTAAGTACATTAATTTAAACTAATACTCAAAATATCAATGGAAATACATTTACTTGTATAATGGGGTGGCACCATACACATTACAATAATGGTATAATAATATGTAATGGTCCACACTGTAAGCATACGCTGAAACACTACAAGGGTTAATTTTACTAATGTGTCTTATTGTGATCAAAGCATTTAAAACCATGTCCTCCCATGGGTTTGTTTAACTTGAGTGTGTAATAGGTGTCTACTTTGTTAATATTAATCTTTTCTTAATAAGAAAGGAGATTAATAAATCTTAATAAGAAAGTTAATAATAATCTTATTTGTTCAGTTCCTATGTATTTTGTCCCAAATCCATATTCTGTTACAATAACCAACAATCATTTATCCCATTTTATTATTATTTATATACTTTATACGTAATATTTTCAAATCAAATTATTTTTGTGAATTATTAATTACATTTATTCATGACAGATCTGACAGAGGTTTACAGATTAAAAATTATAAATTTGTCGTGTTTTTTGTCTTCAGGTAACTTTTAGCACCAACAAACTATGTTGAAAAGAATGTACAACCAAAAACGCAAAGCAGATAAAAATGCAATTGCATTTTCCGGTTTTCAAATGCTCAGTATATCTAAAAATTTTCTACATTCATCCAGCATAATTGTCACATTTTTCCATCTCTTCTATTGTTCCTGGAAGCAGCATTATAATGTCATTAGTGATTGTGTGTGGAGCTCTGCGCTTACATAATCAATCAGATGCAGCTGCATGGTGCAGTAATGTTCCTCTGCATTCATTCATTATCCTTCTGCTCTTACAGGCAGCAGAGGAACAACTCTGAAAAGGAACATAAAGGGTGAAATTTGACATCTGCTCTGAGCCCTTACTGCACAAATGTTAACTTCCCAAATAGAAACACAATTTGCTTGCTTTGGGCATTAGAAAACTGGCACCTGGTGTGACAGACACCAATAAACAATCTGTAGAAAAGTTGGTTAGCGTGAAAGTAATCTGTAACAGATCACAAAGTACTTCCTAGAAAATGTAATTTGATTACTGCTTCATTTCAAAATGACAACAACTTAACATTGGACAGACATTTGCAAAATGTGGATTTATGTACGGCTATGTATCTACAGGTGTCTTGGTTATGAATACGAACTGTTGGCATGTTTTCTGTTTGTTTAGACAAAATGTCAGCTATTCCACCAAAACAAAATCAAAACAAAATCACTGGAGCCTTTCAAGCTGTCACAGCAACTAAAACAGCCACACATTTATCATGACAAATAAAATATATAATAAAAAACATGACCCAAAAAATTATTTTTTATATGCTTGAACCAAGTAATCAAGTAACAGGTGTAACTCATAGTAATTAACCTAAAATGTAACATATTTCACAACTTACTGAGGTAACAAATCTATTAATATAGATAACTAAAGCAATTGTACACAAGCCAGAGTAAAGTATGGCCATATATAATCACAGCTGTGTTCAGTTTTAGATATATATTAGATATAAATAACAGAATGAAAGAGTATAATATTGTTTTTTGAACAGTAGCTAAATATTTATGGATCGTAAGATCAGCACTGAGCATGTGTGATTATCTGTACAGGAGTGATACAGTACACTCTTCCAGCATCCCTGTGCTGTACCAGTGCTATATTAGCACTCTTAAAATGCCTCTCATCCAATCAAATTTTGAGGTGTTGTAATGTAACACATTATGGATTTCAGCTCAAATCATGAATTTATGCAAACAGACCTCAGACAGATGTCATCATAAGACCATGAAATGACAGAAATGTGTGATCATGAGTTTATGATACAACAAAGCCTGATCTGACTTCACATAGACCAAACAGTCTGATTGTGCCGTGACTGTAAAAACAGATTTCGTTCTGTTCTCTTGGTTTGGTATCTCTTCTTCTCACACCATATTCAGAGATGATTTTTGGCTTCTTATACTGCAGTGGCATTATCTAGCCTGTCTGTGCATATATTTATTATATTCTTCTGATGTAGAACCAGTAAACATCTGTTGAGCCTGCTGTAAGCGTCCATGCTTGTGAGCGTGTGCAGAATGCTGAGACCAGTGCCCTCCTTGATGAGCTGGGAAACCCTGTACTGAGCTCAGCAGAGGACCAGGTGGCTGAACAAAAATGTTCTCATGTCCCGTTAGGAAATGGACAGACAATATTTGCTCTACAAGGACAAGAGAGATTATGGAGGGAAATAAACTGAGCAATTAGACAAAACAACAGAGAATAAAAACAGAAAGAGCAACAGGCCACTGTAAAGACAAGGTCTTTAGGGGTTGGATCTCAAGGTCACAGCTGTATCTCTGACTTGGATGCAGCAGGAAATTTGGTCATGTGACAAAATCCTCAGACTGTTGCCAACATGGCCAATATTTACATATTTACAAGTTCCTTAAACTAAAGTGTAAGGCATATTATTACAGGTCCTTAATATTTATTGCCTTTAAGTGCAATTTGTACCTCAGAGTTGGGGATTTATTATTGAATCATGTAACAATTTAAATTTAATTTAAATACAAAAAACAGAAATAATATAAACAAAAAAAGGGATCAATGTAACAAAAACAGTTTCTCTGTTTATCTGTCAAATCAACTGTTACAGCTATAAAGTGCCCAAATAAGTAACTGATCCTAGGGACTGATCCTAGGGTCATCCTAGGGAATAATTTTTAATAGACTCTTATTATGATCACATATACGTGGATAAATAATAAAAATATTTAGTTTTCATAAACTGTTACGTCACATAAATCATACATCTTGCTTTTAAGTCAATAAAATACAACAGATTACAGCTTTAGCTGCAATAATTGCTTTATACATTGTCTGTGTAAGACTGCATATTGTAAACATTTGTTGATTATAACTGAAACATTAAAGTTTAAAGCTCAGCTTTCACCTGCAGTGTAGGAAGAACACTGAAGGATCATATGTATGTGTGTGAGTACTTTGGGTCCCCCGGAATGCATCACAAGCATGTGCCCTCTGCTCCTTACACAGCCTTGATCAATGCAATTCTCCCCAGAGAAGGACAGATACAATGAGAGTGAGCAGAAAGCGTGAAACTGCTGCTGCTGTTTGGATAAATGGAGGAATAATCTTTATCTGAAGGAATGCACACACAGCCTGCTTATTAGAAAGGGTGTGGAGCCTGGCGGCTAATTGATCTGATTTAATCTCATCACCGTTTGATTGACCAGCTGTCGAACATGTTGGGCTCTGCTGAATGCACAAAAGCACAATAGATTTATCTTGGCCAACCTTCAGGTGTCTGTTTGTGTGCAGAGAGCAGGACCGTTTGTCTTAGTCCAGCAGAAAAAGCACAAAGGCCACTATCATGAGCTAATAGTACCACACCTTTTCTGCCAACAAAGAAAGAGATCAAAGGAATAGGAAAGATTCAAAGAATAAGGGAGTTTGTTGAATGCTTTAGAGGAAAAGGATATGCACATAATGGGACACACCCTGTATGGCAAGAGCATCAGTCATAGCTTTTGTAATGACATATTAACATCAAGCCAGGTATGTTGCCATTGGTGGGCAGTACTAATTACCACCCAAAAGAAAAGCAGGCAAAATAAAGTTTTAGTTTAAATTGGATTACATTTTTTTGTCTAATTGTTTATTGGCCAGTTTAAAACTGTCATGCATAGAGGACATTGCGACAAACCTTAAATGTTATTTTCCTCATGTAAATCCAATATACAGCTCCAGTTTTGTATCTTTACTAAAAATATACAGCTATTTATACAGTCTACAGCTGAAACATGTTGTAACAACTGACGCAAGCGACTGAATAGCAATGACACGACAGGATGCTCCAATCAACTTTTTTCAGTATGTAACTGGAACAGTGATAATGCACACACTATTCACCTCTGGCCTTTTTTGGCCGCATTCACGCTAATAAATGCAGGTGCCAAGACAACAAAAGTTTTTGGTTTTCAAAACAAAATAATTGGTGCGCTACAATATTTTTAAGATGATCTGCAAAATATTATAAAAAAATCTTCAGGATATCAGTATCATGCATGGTTTACAATATCAAGTAGTTTACAGAATATAAATAAATATTGCTTGAATATTAAAAATAATGAATAAGAAAAACATTGGCAAACATTGGTCATGGAATTTCTTTGAATTTTTTTCTTTGAAATTAACTGACAGAAAGTAAATGATAACTACTTGTATTACGTCAAATGTCTAGTACTTTTCTAAACACAGTTCCTGAATAAGACCCACCAGTTATGAAAATAATAATTATCTTAGTTGAGCTGCCTAAACCTTTCAGACAGACTAATGAAATCCATGACACACTAGCTGACTAGCGTCATTTTGGTGCAAATTTGCTGGCGAGTTTTATTAGATACATATATGTAATTATGTCATGTGTTTATTGTCCATTTTTTATCTCTTTCTTGTGAGGGTAAGCGTGATAAAAAACAAAGTGTTTTCTTCGGGAAGATATGCCTTTATCAAAAGTTAGTCATCTGATATAAACTGTAATAATCAGTGTGGAACTATATAATCCAGAAAGATATGTACACATACTGCCCGAGTTATGTGTGCTAGTGGTAGACAGATGCAATCTAGCTTTGTTCTATTACGTTGCTCATATAGCGAATATGGTTGAGGAAATTGAGATATACAGTGTCAAACCTAGAAAGAGATTTCTGTGCACACAACCTGAAGGTTCCAAAACAATATTTTATACCTGTAGAAAACTGTTCAGTTTGAAGTATGCCAACCTGAATAGACTGTGTGTATTTGAGTCACCTCAACATCAAGGACCTTGTCAGAGGGAATATGTGTGTGTGTTTTTAAACAAGTGAGAAAGAGAGTAAGAGATATGGGGGAAATAATGAAAGTAAAATATCTCCTACTATCAACATAGTCAATGAAGGGACAGGAGTCTTATTTCCAGAAGTCTCCAGAGAATTTCTCCTCATAACCAACCTGCATTGCGGTAAATACACCCCAAACAATTTGTAAAACAGAGCACATTACATTTACTCTACCGCACAGTGCAATCTGAGTGCCACAATGAACTCACAAATGAAATTAATTTCTTTTAATCTTAAAATAGAGTTTAATAAATGTGCTCTTATGGTTTTTAAGATTTAGGGTATTTTAAGAAGCAAGAGTATATGTTCTAGCCAGCAGCATTTTCAATGTAGTTTGCAGGAAACAAACAAACACACACACATATTCTGCTGTGTACACACTGATTTAATAGATCTCCCTGATACATGATCAACAAACACAGCAGGATACTTAAATGACAAATTCAACTGCTTAACTCTCATTAACACTCCCAAACTACCAACTGACATTTTATATTTAAACAAGTAATAAGTTACTTAAGGATTTTGTTAATAACAACCAGTAGTAAACCCCTTTTTATAAGGTCCAAAACTCTGAAGTTCCAAGAAATGCTTGCATCCTCATAATAAAAGTCTTCTGAAGAAAACTGACACATTTGAGAAAGAAAATGTGCAAAATTCAAATATGGTGGCGCTTTGAATCAAACAAACAGTATGCTACTCACACAATCTAGAAGTTTGTCAAATATAGCTTACCCACCATGTAAAACAGAGATGCACGGATGAGCTAAACTGTCATCCGCTGCTTCAAATTAATTATCCACCCACCACCCACCCGTGCCTATAATTTTCTCAGACATAGGTATCTGCACCCGATCGTCAATTTAAATACTCAAATTCTTTTAAGCATGACGTAGGCTACTGGACAGTGGATCCTTCGTTTTTAACATCAGAGTCAGTGACGTAGCCTGCAACTATCTGCGAATGTCCAATTACTTGACCCACCCGACCCGCGGGTTACCCGCAGCGTCCGTGGATATAAACACGATCTGCGCATCACTACTGTAAAGTCAACACAAAGTCTGTTTTTCCACAACTTTTACTAAGCACTGCACATGTTTAGTAATCCGTGGAAGCATCTTTGTTGTTTTTGAACTAACAAGGAACTTGATGTTTACATAGTATAACGACCTCTGATATGTCAAAACATCGCCAAAATTTTATTTCAATTTATGACTTCTTAAAGAAAATGCTAAATATAGTTTTATGTATTAATTATAATAATGATAAAACAATTTCCCACCAGGGAATATAGTTAATTAGTGTAGACAGATTGATTGGAAGGGTGATTGTGTTTCTGATGGCTGGCTAGTTTTCTAATTAGCAAGTTTTCTGAAAAGCAGGATTCACGCAACTGAGTTTATTGCTGTTGCAGTGGCAGGTTTGATTTCTCTCCACTTTAATCCCACTTCATGACATTTAAATGTTATTGCAGCATAAAAACTATTTTGCACTGTATTGTACCTGACAGCAACCTGAAACTCCCCAATTATATTGTAATGTTTCATCTGCTGCATATTTAGGCTTATTTTTCTGCTGGAGATTTGATTGTGCAAACTTTGATGTATTGTGTCATTAATATTTTATGAATCTGCATGTAAACAAGATGCTGTGTTAGTGGTTATACAGCTGATCCAGAATCATTCTCTGACTAAAACATATACAGCTGTATTATGGTTCTGTTTGTTACATATTTCCTATGTAAAGTAGTTAGCCAATCATAACAGTTGGTGTTTACACTGAAATCATAAAGAACAAGCAATAACTGAACCAAGCATTTATTTCAGACAGCAAGTGAAACATGGTCAAGTATTTCAAAAATATGACATTGGAAACATTTTAAGTGAACTTTAAAGGGATCTTATTATGCATTTTCATTTTTCCAAGTTGGTTAGTGTGCAATGTTGTTGTTTGATGATAAAAAGACAGAAACCACACACATGGAATATGTTGCTTTTGTACTAGTGTGTTATTGCCATGTTGTAACTTGTTTATAACATGAAAACCTATTACACCCCAGAACAAAATCATGACTTTGTAAAAGAGTATAATTCCCTTTAAGGAAAAGAATGACATTTTAAAGGCATAATATGACCGTTTTAAAGGTATTGTTCTATGGATTCAAACTTTAGCATTAGAATACCATACATTAAAAATATCAATTTCCCTATGGAGATAATGATTGGGATTCTAGAACCCAACAGTTGCTATCTATTGCGTGATGGTAGAAAAGTCACGTACATCACCTGCAATTCATGGAGTTCACTTTTTTTGTCTTGGTGTAATTTAATGGAAATGAATCAAAATCATTGCATGTATCTGGGCAGAAAAAGGCAATCTGGTCCCCAAAATCATCTGTAGACAAGAAAGAAAGCAGCAAGTGGCATGAAAGGAACACCAGAACGCAATTAACGACGCACAGAGGGGAATTACACTGAAAATAGAATGACACCCACCATATTTATTACTGGAGAGAGAGAATGAGAGAGAGAGAGAGAGAGAGAGAGAACATCATAATTTTCCTCCACAGGAAACAAATGCTTTGCACATTCTGAGAAGCTCTGCAGAAAGATCATTATCCTGCCTGGCTCTCTCTTGTTCTCTCATTCTGCATTTCTGTCAGATAAGGGGTGGTCGTATGTTCATTAGCAGATACTGACAGTGTCCTAAGGAGTGAGGAATGAAGTGAAAATGAGATCATGCACAGTCAGAAAACCAGTGCTCTCCCTCTCCCTCTCTCTCTCCCTCTCTGAGTGTGACATCCTCTTTTCTTAGTAATCACTGGAACAATACCAATCAGAAAGCAGGGCTGTCCGTGCTGACAGTCTCCCACTTAATTGGTTGTAATTAGCTGCTGCAGGAGGTTAGCAGCAGAGCTGAAATTAGCATGCCTTATTGTTTGGCATGTTCTGTAGAGGAGCATTGCTGCAAACTGTGCATGTCCTTGTGTTGGCTTGTAGTGTTGGCTTGTAAAGCATAATAACAGGTACACCAATTCAAACCACACACATGCACGACTTGACTTTTAAACCATCCCAAAAGCAGCCTTAACCTGTCTTGAAAATACAAGGCTCTGTTCAGGTTAGTTCTTATAACCAAATAGTCCTCAACTCAAGTTTTTTTGAAGTGTAAAATTTTCAAAATATGATAAAGTACAGCAAATTAAGAAATACATTTACATACTGTACATACCTCCTCAAAACATAAAATCACACAGAAACATACACAGAAACAATGAACTATTGTATGCAAACATCTGATCCTTAAAAAGAAAGTTTTTCCAACCGAAAAGGGAGGGAACATTTTGCGGATCAGCAAACCTTCTAAAAATTATTATCATAGCATCCTTCAAATTAAATTACACATTAAAATGACCATGTCTGTGTGATGTATGATGTACTACCAGTGGAGTGTATATAGTGGTTTAGAACAGTGGCTGGTTTCTGAGGGTGTGCAGGTCAGTATATGAATTTGGACATTGCAACTGATGCTTTGCTTCCTTCCCCCAGTAACACCTGTTTATGATCTTTCCTTCTATGTCTCTTTTATAAAGATAACACCCTGAACCACTCAAGTGTGTGTGTGTTGCTCTGGGCTACTGCTTTAAACCACAGGTATTCCTTTAATATCTTTGAATACTCATCAGAGCGCTGCCGAAAATCTTCCATGTTCCCCTGGCAATTTTAACTTCCGAAATCATCTAATTTTTTCCCTCTGTTTCTGCAGATGATTGTGATTTAATCAGAGCTCTGGTCAAATCAGAACCCCTAATACATCCTGCAAAACTCTATTATGGAATTCATCAAAAATTAAGAAGGAAGAAGGCCAGACACTCGCTTTGTCTGCTTCCGTCTAGTTCGCTTCATTGTAGAAAAGACCATCACCACAATACATTTACACCAACAGCAGCCCACCCCCTACACCTAGTGAAAGATATAAGCAATAAAGTGTTCCCCTTTCTGCTGTTTGTGCTGTGACAGAGATAAATACTGATGCTGAAATCTCATAAAGCATTTGTGTACTGAGGCAATCTCCTTCCCCACCACATTGAACACAACTAATGCAGCTTTAACTCGGTTAAAGACTTACCATGCGTGTGACAGTGCATGACCTAAAATGAATAATATTTTACACAATGAGATGAAAATAAAAAAAGAAAAGACCTCAGCTTTATTAGCCCAAAGTTAATAGGCTTCCCCAATGGGAAAACACATGGAATTTCTTTAGAATTTTTGTATACTTTGTGTAATGTTTTTGTATTATGTATAACTGTGCACAGAATGCATGACTTACAGTCAGAGTGAACTGTGTGGAATAATTTTCCTGGAATGCAATGTGCCCAACTCAACCTTCTATTTCCATTGTGAAGAATGAACTGGAATATGACATCATGACATTTTTTTAAATTCTTGACATTTTGGTCTTAATTCATTATTTGACCAGACTCCCAAAATATACTTGACATGAAATTGGTGCATAGGTGTTAACCCTGAATTAAAGGTAGGGTAGGCAGTTTTGAAAAGGCTAGCAATAGCAAGCTAGCTTTGAAAGCATACAGTAAGAGCTCACACTCCCTTCAGAGCCCTCTCCAAAGCCACACCTCCTCCAACACAAGTTTGACAGGCAAAGGACATCCTATCATTGAACTGAATTCAGTTGGATAAACATTTTTCACACAAGATATTTATTTATATAATAAGAATAATACAAATAATTTGTAGATGGATACAGATACAAATACAGGTCCTGCTAAACAACCGTGTTTTCAACCAGCATAACAAAAAGTGTAAAAAAATCAATGCATTTAAATTTGTATAAAATAAAGTCATCCGAGTACAATGTGACATTCTACTATTTGGAGACATCCAGTAAATGATTTCCCTGCCTTTATTTAGGCAGTGTCATTTACTGATTAGGAAAACACTGGCTTCTAATACTCATTGTCGTGTAAACAGACTTGTCCATTTGTTTACTGTGGCAGTGAACACATGCTCTCTGACAGCTAATCCCAATGTTGAATGAACCCTGTCACACACGCCACCAACATCAGCCAAGTGGGACTTACTCTCCGGAAGGCAGGAGTGTGGAAAATAAACTCAAAACATAAGGAGAGGAGTGGCTATCAGAAACAGAGAATAAATGATAATGTTAGCAATTAAATATAAAATATAATTTGTTCACACTAGACAAAGATCTCATATCTGAGTTCACACACACAAGCAGTAGATGGACATCTTTGACCTTGGATTTTATATATAAAAAAAAAGTATGATATGCAAATTTGTAAATGTTTGTTTGTACAACTCTTAACATTGCATAGAGGTGGTCTATATGTATTTATTTTTCATGCATTTAAGGTTAAGCCAGGAACATTGTGTGCATTGTGGGATACAATAATCCTAACAATGTGTTCTGTAATATTACTTGCCAAAATATTGCACAATTTGTCAAGTAAGTCATCCAGGTATGTTATATGCATAGAAGAACTTACATTCTGTGCCCAGTATACATACAACATATTGCCAAAAACAGTGTGGTAGTTGGAAGAGGAGGACAACAGGAAAGAGTAGGGAATGTAAAAGGAAAGGTTTGAAATAGAAAAGGAGGAGGTGGAGGAGTAAAGGTGGTAAACAGTAAGACGCACAGATCAGAGAGGAGGAAATGTCTGGCTCAAGGTCAAGGTCTGGCTGAGTGTCGTTCGTCTTGTTGTGGATATGTTTGCCAGCACTCAAACTCCCAGGAGACCGAGGGGCGGACACAGCACCAGCAGGAATTGCTGGCACGCCATAGATAACAAACATACAGTCAGGACAGGTCACTTGTCTCAGGATTCTCAGCCCCTGATTCGGAGTGTCTGGAATTAGTTTCACAGATCTTTGTGTGAATGTAGATGCTTTGTGTGCTCTCAGACATTGTAGTTGATAATAGATAATAAAGACTCACTTGTAGCAAATAAGATTTTTAGTACTAAATAATAAAAAATGTTGTTCAGAGAGGGAATTAAACTATGTATATGTGCATGTTCATATAAAGAATGATCATACAAAACGAATGTTAGCATTGCATAAACATTGTTTATCCTCCATGGTTTGGTTTGCTAAGATAAAAGTAGCATTGCTATTTTGTTTACATTATACATATTCTAAGCATTGACCTTGAAGTTTGCTTGTAGCATGGTTGTAGAGATGGCTCTATAGGCCCAATAACCAGAATCACTGAAAAATGTAGAAAAGTTGTATGCATTGGTAAGCTGTTGCTGATGAGGTAGAAACTCATCTTTTACTCATTAATGATGTGGTAGGTGGAGTAGATAGCATGCTATAAGTTGTCTGCGTAGCAGGTGAAGTGTTCTTGCCTGCATGCAGTTATTCTACACTGCAACTGGGAATATGTAGAAAACATATTCCCAGAAATGGGATTATGCAGAAATGGGACTTTCCTTTTGGTTGATATTGAGAACATTTAAATATTGAGTTAGAGATAGTGAGGTTCCAAAACCTGATGAGTTGACTTGCAAAACACTGTGCAAAACCCTTCTAAATCCAGCGAAACAAACCAGATAGCCATTTAAGACTGGTTTAAGAGGGTATTGCAGAAAGATGGTGAGCTGACTTTCTGTGTAGTGCTCTAACAAGGTACATTCTACGTAGCTAGCAACACCTTGATACTCAAATTACACCAGAGCTGTGATACACAATTTACAGTTCAATGTTAGCATGTTGCTATGCTAACTGTACGCCACATTAGGTAAAATGTAATATGCTTGAACAGTTTATATGCTACTTTTAAGTCATTTCTGTAGAATGAAACCTGTCTGAGTTGGTTTTCAGTTCCTGAAGGTCAGTTCTATTAAGCTAGTGTGGACAAGCTGGTGTTCATCTGGTCAGCCAGCATATCTTAGTCTAAATATCTATAGTTTGGCAATGGCCACAAACCTCTTTTAAAGCATCAATCTGTTTTTATCCCAGCATGGTTATATTTTCATCTGTCTTTGGTGATTTTTTTGTGAGCTAATATTGCAATGCATTCTGGGACTGTTTGGGCAAGTCAGCTTTCTCGGGTTTGAACAGAGCTATTGAACAAATGTTTCCTGGTTGAACCGTATCCATAAATGATACACAAAGTTTAACGCTGAGCTAAATATTTGTGTGTTTATTCCTACAGTGTGTCTGTTTTTATATTTCAGTTGTTTTTGTAGCACCCTGAGCAGGAGGCTGACACCAGCAGTTGTCTGTCTTGAGGGGAGATTTCCTCTTTGTGGTTAATTCCTTCCCAGTGACACATGTTCCGTGATTAAGATGTTCCACTAAAAGTGTTCCACCCCAGAGAACACAAAGTGTTTCCGCTGAAGGAGAGTGGGTTGAACTGACAGAGGTCAATATAATATCTTCTACAGGTCTGGAGCATTGGCGGTAAGATACATAGCAATGTCCATTCCCTCAGAAACACTCACACACACCTTGTAATGCAGGACTTCTGGGCAGGAAAATTACACCGCAATGAACGATTTGCTCTCTCATTGATTTTGTAATGATCTGGTGAAGGAGTGAAATGTGGAACATTATAGTCAGTGCAGCAACTGCGGTGCCGGGGTCCCTGACTAATATTCCACCCGCTGTTCTGAGACCAGTGTTACTGCCGAGATTAGGGGACTGCTGCTTTCAGGGGGAACGCCAGTTTCAGAATAAACATGTTCGTTCTCCATGTGTTACCAACCAGCAAACAACATAATTCAATTTGAACCAGATACAGTATAAATAGAATAACCATGATTTGAAGAATATGAAGAAATTAACTTTTTGATCTGTTATTTGTGTTAGTAATTCAAGCAGACATTTAGGAAAGCTTTTATTATAAAATGTAGAGTGTCTGGAGCACATGTTCAGTATGCTGTGATATATATATATATTGATGTATATTACATGATATAAGAACCTATTATAGTATACTATTGTGATTATGAATAGATTGTTCTATTACAGTAGTTGGACTTGGTAAAGTGGTAAAATAAATTACTATAACACACAGCCTGTTGTGTCTTATTGCGTTAAATTTGATCTTTATTTGCATAATTTCACAAAGCCAATCGTAAAAGTCATAAAAACATAACAACTATTGAGAAAGCTGATGTTTAGAATCTAACATAATTTGTGCTCACCAACAGATTCTGAATGGAAAATGGGTAATGTACAGTTCATGTGCTCGGGGTAATGTGATGTATGCACGACTTGCCTCTCTTCATGCATAAATTATTTAGCTTAATTATTGAACACATTTGATGTATGGTAATATCAAGTCTATTCAAGTTTGAAAATATCAGCATAATTATTCTGGTGAGTAATGTGTTGTTTGATTTTAAATGAGGGAACATGCGACTCGCGGTGGTATGGTGTTGCATTTGTTATTATAATGGCATGGATCAGATTCTATCAATATTTTCTGAAGGGCTGTAAAATAACTCTAATAAATTCATTACACGTCCAGGGAAAGGCTGCGTACTGAATAACAGCCCCAGAGAAAGATTGTTTCCGTCTTTAAAAGTGTTCACCTCCAGAGGGGTTTTCTCCAGAGAGTTTTGTTACTGTTTGTGGCTCTACTCGCTTTTCCAAAGGATCCCTGACATAGGAAATACATTAATTTCATCAATTTGAATCAGTATGAAAAGCAAAACAAAGTAAAAAACTTTCAATCTAAACACCAGTAAAAAAACATAAGTGTCAGAGCCACGCTTTACTTCATGCCTTTCAAAGCTCCTTCTCTTTCACTGTACCTGTACACACCTGTGATATTGACAGACCACTGGGAAACATATGACCACTGTTACATATTCTACTTTCAAAGCTGACTGGTGCAATTTGCATATTCCGAGTCAATCTTCCAATCAACATGTCCTTGCTTCTCTCACAGAGGACAGAGTGCAACTCCATGTTTAGTTTCAGACTCATGTTATCTGCATAACCTGACCTAAAGGTCACATGTCAGAGCCCTGCATTCACAGGGGCATTTGAGAAGATTTAATGGATTATGGTAAATGACATAAAATAGTGATTTGGACACTCGGGGTGTTTTTGAATACATTGGATGTATCTGTGTTGTTTGTGTTTGGGTTGTGTTGTGTGTCTGATCTGGACATCAGTTTTAAGCAATTGAATGCTGGAAGCATTACTGTAGGGGAGTTGCCATAAATCTTTCTTCCTCATGCACTCTCAGATTGTGTCTTATAAGTTAAACTTTACCCGGCAACAAGCGGGACAAACACACATATTCACAAGCAAAACTGCAAGGTCCTCAGAATAGAATTCATATTTGCCCATAACAATTTTAACAATATAACAAGTAACAGTAAAAGCGTTATAATATTACTGTAAATGTAAATTCTGCATTTCCTGGTCTACTTAAATATATATATGATATATATTCTATATCATTAAACATATAAAAATGGCAAATGGCAAAAATGAGTTTTACTTTTTCTGTTTATGCTTTCATTTTAGGAAAGAAACTTCTGTTCAAGCATGCTAATGATTGCAAAGGCTACACAGCCACAAGCCCACATTAATTGTGTCTTTTGGGACAGGGCCATAGTCATGTTGAGGTTAATAGGGTCCTTACAAATGGTTTATGGAACAAAAACACATTTACTTATATTATATTAAGGCCAAATGATTCTTCATTAAACAAGATCATTTAGTTTTTTGCCAGCAGCTGCATATGAATTCTGGCCTATTTCAAGAAACTGTGTGAAATCTCAATAAGTGTGATGTTGGCTGGAAGAAACATGTTATTACACCCCTGTCAATTTTGTCTGGTGTTAAATTTGTACATTGTTTAATTGCAGTAAAAGCTATCTTCAAGAATTCAGGATTACAACGTTGCATTTAAAAACAAAGAAAAATCTGCAATGCAGTTGCTACAGCATTCCTTCCTGACCATATTATAGTACCATAGATGTACTATATTCTATATGTACCTTATAAATATGTAATGAACACATTTATTACATTATCATTTTTTACAAATGGCATTCATATGGTGGTCTAGTGCAATTCATGGATGTAAACATTTAGTTAAATGTTTAGTTGCATCATACATTATGTGTTTATGTACAATATTAATGAAACTTTCAATGTCCACACTATACTGTGCAATGAGATAACAGCTAAAGTTAGAAATAATCAGGTGGTGCTTAAAATTCTGCAAGTATTTCGAAAATGTTTCTGGTGTCACTATCATAAATGAAGTGTTAGATCACATCTTGACTCCTAAATTATAGTCTTACCCTCACACGTCCACATCATTCAGGCCTCGGAAAATGACACACTTTTAAGAGGTTGAGAGGGGTTGAGGACACTATCTGTTAGAGACATCTGTAATATTCTTTGAGTTTCTCTGAAAGCTGGCTTCAGAGCTCAGACTGTGGCAGAACAAAGCTGAACACAGGCCTAAAATCATGTAAAGCTCAGCAAATTGCTCCTATTTGTGGAAATGCTGTTTCCAGCAATCTGTGGCAGCTCCACAGCAGGTCTAATTAACAGTTTGAGACATCGACCGATTCTTCAGCCCAGGACAAATAACAGCACATTTATCTCCACCCCATTTTACCTAATTAAAGCAACACCTTCATTGACTTTTACTCCTTGAACAATTTGGGTTATATTGAAAAGCTGGATTTATGAAAACCAGAGAAAGTCTGGGGGAAAACAGAAATGCTTATGAAAGTGATTTTACTGTGTTTAGATGTAGACCTCAGACCATGAATTCATTGTTATCATCGTCTTTATCAGTCTGCTATGGCACAATATTTCTGCATAACAGCTTGTAAATAGACGTATATGTTATTGTGTGCTTGCTGTTTGAGTGTAATCTGAAATCAATGCAAGTGTAATTAAGGAGTGCATGTGCATAAATATGATTTGATCTATTTTCTCATGAGCGGGCCAAGAGATGTGTGTGACCTGCATATTGGTTAGACAAAATATACATTCAACAAGTGTGATCACACAAAATCTACATAAATCATAAAAATAAACACATGAAACAAGGAAATATATATATATTCATAGCACTCATAGCACTTTACATTGTCTGATGTTGCTTAAGAATCAAACCAATGTATGACATACAGGAAACAGGTAAATGTTTTTATTTCCACAGCAAAACTTTTAGCACAAATACAATGTCATGCAGATGATTTAAACCACCCAAATTTATATCTATTCAAATTCATATTCAATTCAAACATGAAAACAAAATCAGAGTGTTTGTGTGTGAAAAGAATAAGAGAGGATGAGAAATTGAGTTTGTGTGTGTCTACAAACTGCTGTCATTTAATGTCTCTGTGTTAAGGTTTAGTTTGTTTTTATGTGACAGGTAAACAAAGAAACTCAAGCCTGAATCTTTTCATTTCCTGTTGCTAAAGTAGCTTGCTCCAACTAAATCTTAATGTCACACAATCATGGTCCTAATGTCCCCAGCACTGATTTATCAGGTGAATATTCTGACAGTATGGTGATGAGTGCGTGACCAGCCCAGGACACAGAGATAGCAGAGCATGGCATGATATTATGACATTTAGTTTATAAAGTGCAGCACACAGGAAATGACTTGCTGTATCACCTCTCATTGCCCAGAGAAAATAGCTTTTTTACTTTTTTAGCCAGACTTTTGACAATGAGCATAATGTTTGGTCTACCATCTTATTATGGCCCAGAATCGCCAATTTAGACAAGAACAAACCATCAGGCCAACAGGTAAAGTGACCAATGAGTTTTGTTTTTTTCATACTTTATATAAATATTATATAGTTTATATAAAATTCATTATGAAACAATAAATTAGCTAATTTTGGCTTTAAATAGTTGGAATAATTATGGTTTCTGTTTAAAGCTGCAACAAATAAAAATCTGAGGTGGCTATAAATTGCAAAGTGCAATAGCAAAAAGTAAAGACAGTTATCTAATTAATTCATAAGATTTTTATTTAAAAAAATACTTTATTGGAGTTTTTCAAACTCTAATATTTACAATTGTGCAGTTTTGAGTTGTTAGCTTAGCAAAATACTGATGTCAAACTTTATTTGACTTTTTTACTGTGTCGAGTGCTGTGTACATTACATGAGAAGTGAATATCTGTGTGGCGCATGTTTCTGTCCATTGTCATTCTGTCCAAATTGTTTCAAATAGATTACTAATTAATCTCAATTTCATTCCATTTAGGCAATAGACAACAAAGCAAATCAATAGGTTTTGGAGAGCAGGTTTGACTGAGATATGTGGCAGATTTGTTTCCTCCAGAAAGAAGCAAAGGAACAGATAAAACTCACAGTAAAATATTTAATTCCATAGTACACATTTTTGGGACGCTGCACAGATGGTGAATCTATGTAACATGTAAACAGCCTCAAATTCTGGCAATACAGCTTCATTTCTGTTTGTAAGGTGTAATTAGTAGCATGTTTCATGGCTTAACATGGGAGCAGCGAGTCACACTGGCAAACCTGAGAAACTGCTACATGCTAAAAACAAGAGAGAACAACAGTAATGTATTCGAGAGGGTGGGGGAGAGTGTTAACCATGTGCCTGTGACGCAAACAACACCAGCTGCGCTTTTGCTGACAGCTGGGTCAAGAACACCCATGGTCAAACCCACACCACTCACCCTCTGGACCTTTACACATCACTCAAAGGTTTAACAGTGAAGTGTGTACTTTTTTTGATGTTACAATACTTTCTTTCATTCCCTTCTGTCTTAATTTAAAGGCACAAAAATATAGGTAAGTAATTTATAGATTGATTACATTCAAAAGTGGAACTACTGCATCTATTGTTGCATCAAGTCTGTTTTGTTTATTTCAACAAACCAGACTGTCATAGCAACATTCGCTCAATCAATGGCAGGAGAAATGCAAATCCCTGGGGAAGTGCAGCGGTGCCTACTGCTCAAGTGTGTATTCACAACTTGAAGTGTGTGTGTTTGCTAATCAGTATGAGTAGTACTCAGTACCATACCTGACAAATACATCGCTTTAATGTCAATTTAAAGTGAAATTCAAATGACATCATCATGGCTTCAACACACCTGCTTGTGTCACATGCTGCAAAAATGTGTTGATTGCATCAGAGAAAGGTCATAGAAAGTATCACAAAATGTACATAGGTAGTTATAAAGCAGTATACACTAAACTAGCACTAGCATGTGTGACATTTTTCTCAGGATCTCTCTCTATCTTGTTTTGATTTTCGAGCTGGCACCACCCACAAAATGATATGTCATAAAAATTATCTGATCACCATTGGCTGTACTTTGTAAAAGTCACCGCCACATGTCAAGCAGCAAGTTGAATTTTTGTTCAAGATGTTTTGACTTGCTTGTGGTGCAGCACTAGAGTAACTGTAGCTTAATGCTTTGCTCAGTGGAGATATATTTGGGGAATGTTGTAAGTCATGAAAGGATTTTTGGGAGGTGGAGAGGAAATGAGTGAACTAAGGTCTTCTTCTTTGTAAATCTTCTGTATAAGCAGCTTAGATGACTTCAGTTGAGTTCCCTGCTAATATAAAAGAAACATTTATTATTATTTTTGTTTGAATATTTTTATTTGAAAGACAGGTTACAATAATAGTTACACGAGCCACTATATTTTAATTAACATTGTATTAGTTAACAGATAATAATTAATTTTTAGTTAATTGTAACAATGTTTTGTTTAAGCATGTAGCAACTTAAGCATGTAGCTTCATATTACTTCAATTTTAAATTAGATTCATCAATTTGGCTTGGTAAGTGTGATTACAGTATCTTTCATTTGACAACAGATCTGATTATTTATTATTTAGATACTTTTGAGGACAAACAATAAATTGTCAGACAAGCACAGCTGAGCAAGAACCACAAAAGTACAGTGATCTAACAATCTCTCTCACACACGTTCATTGTCCTAAATACAATACAGCACCATGAAGCTATTACAATTATCTCTCTCATGTGTTTCTTTGAAGGTTATTTTGGCATCAGTGGTCTGATCGTTCCTCTTTAGATTAATTATTCTGCAAGAGGAGTCTGTATACGTTCTTTCATTACCAAAACCACATGTAAGAGGATGACAAACATACAGGCTGTGTGTATGTGTGCATCTGGAGTGTTCTACTTTTTTGTTTTTAACCCCCATCCCATTAACCTAGAAAGACGAAAAGCGAACTAGCATTGCTAACCCTCCTAACTAAATCAAAAAAGCAGCAGCTTTTTAATCACAGCATTCCAGCCAGAAACCCGTGTGACTCTTGCAGTTTCTAATCTTCAGATCAGAGTAGAAATAAACAAACAATTCCCCTGTTTATTCTTATGTTGATGCTGCGCTACCTACACGTTTGAAAATTTACAATTAAAGTGGAATAAAGCACAGATATGAGCAAGATCAAAGCAACCAGAGTGAAGTTTTTTAAACCTTGAAAGTTCCTGGCTCCACTGTGACCTGCCTGAGCATGTGATCAGTAGAAGAATGATAATCCTGGCATGAGATCACAGACTCCTTCAACTTTCTTTAAACACACAAGCACCTTTACACACTCTCTCACTTACAAACACTGAGTTGACATCTCAAGTGTGGTTTCAGAAATAGGTGCTAAGGTTTTGCAAAAGTGCCTGTCTGTATCTATTTGCTTAATCAGCTTCGACTGATGCTGTTAGTTCTGTATTATTACCTCACTTGTATCTCTGAACTGAGACTTGCTGATGTCCCACACTGCTAAGTTGCAGGGGTTTTCTATGTGATTGTTAATATGGGAATTTGTCAAATGTTTCATTAAGCACTAGCTAAAAGATTTTAGTTCTGATCACAAACGTAATAGCACTATCTCTCCACACTAAGGCACTATTTGTTGTACTCCTCCATAGTCAAAGCACAAATGATGCATTACAAGTGATGACCTCATTTAACACATACTGTTTAAAAAGTGATAATGTGTGTTAATTGTTTAAAAAGTTTTAAATACTTTTTTTTTTATAAAAAAATCTGTTTGTTTATAGTCATGACCTGTATTGACTCTTTTAGTGTAATTTGTTTTTTTTCTGTTTTGTTGGACTTTTATTTTGATGCCAAGTAAATAGTACTTAGCACAGTAACTGAGTCAACAGATCTGAAATTCTTGATATTTAGAAATCTTTGATATTTAGAAGTCCCAGCACAGAACACCTGAGGTGTTTAAAGAAAAGGATTGTATATGTTGAGATTTTGTATCCGAGCTAATTGTATTGTGCACTAAGGATGTACCTGAAGCCAAACACCTAATTCAGAAAGGCACAGATAATGGCTTTAAAGCGAATAACAAGCTCTGCCAAATAACAGGAAAAATATTTGGCCAGACACAATCACTTGAGTTAGCTGGATAACTGTTGAGCCAAGGGATGTTATGATTTGGTGTTATTTAGTGGTATGACAATTATAAAGTATAATTACAAAACTTATCTGTTGAATAAAAGGTAGACAGAGAAAGCTACATTTTAAAAATAAACTTCTTGTGCAATTTGATGAATTTATGATAAAGGCCTCGCCCACTCTCAGGATTATTTCAGATACAGATTCTGCCTCTGCTGAACACCCCATTTCATATGCTTTAATTTATGCTTTTGTTCAGATATATTAAGGCTTCATGCTGTGAGATAATGGTTTGTTCTATTTAAAACAGAAACATTACTACCCCATCCACTTCTGATCAATACTCATTTAACACTCACATACTCATTGATTCATTCACTCACAAAAGCTTTCCATGTATCCACATATTTAGTCTCTTTACACCCACGCATAATCACACACATACACACACACACACACACACACACACACACACACACACACACACACACACACATAGAGGCCCCAGTGTTGGGCAGATGTATTATTAAGCTGCAGTGTTTTGTAATGGAGGGTATAATGGCTGTCAGATGGCTGGGTGGTTATATTGGGTTTGCTGATTGCTTCAGGCTGATCTTAGTCTGCTATCATAACACTGACAAACCCATCAACTGCAACACACACGCAATGTTTCATCACCAACCTGCAAATACAGGCTGCACACGTGTGTTACTGTATGTATGTGTTTTTTCAAACTCAAAGCATGTGGGTTCGGTGCAATACGTATTGTAATAATTTTCCAGCAATGATCTCTCTTTTATTCTCTCTCTTTCTCTCCCACACACATGCAGTTATTAAAGTGGCAGTTTGAATTCTGTGAGATTACAACACTTTATCTCCTCATCCAGCACAGATGAGCTTTATGGGTTCATTATCATTTATCCAGGAGATCACAGCTGGAACTCTGTAAGCTCCCTAGTGCTCTTTGTCTGTTGTTTGTAGTTTTAGCTGTATTTCCTCACTCTTGTCATCAGTTAATAAAATGCATGTGCTGTTCTCTCTGAGGACAGAAAATCTCTAGTTTTTTATGAGAGCTGAACATTTCCTCACTCTCAGGCTGTATGTGTGGGAAGCGAGGGACCATGTATGCACACAGCGATGTCCTGAATCAAGCATGAGTAATCATTTTCAGGTACTGCATGAAATAGAAACTGAGCTAAAATCTATATGCTGACACTTCAAGCTGGGAAAGCTTTTAGAACAGGGGTGTCATAGACATGACCTGTGGAGGAGTCCAAATGCAGCCTGTGGGATGATTCTAGTGTCTGTTCATTATTTTGATTATGTGAGCATATTTGTGTATGCGTGTATATATACACAAAACAATAATTATATAAAAATTTTTATTGATAACCTTTACATAAGCTTGTTTAATTAAATTTTATTCTTAAAGCTGCAGAACCATAATCTACTTTAAATTGAGTTACATTTGGCACAAACATTTGCACCAAACTGAACCTGACAAATTTCCCAGGGCAAGCTATCCATTTTACTAATGTTATACTTTTCAGGGATGTGCCCACGCCATTTAAAGTGTTTATTTCACAAATGTTTCTTTTCAGGGCAGACTGTTTTGTCCAATCATGTTTGTCCAGGCACTGTCTAGATTTAGATATAATATCTCTAGATATAAAACATTTAGATATTTAGACATTTAGATACATAGAGATTCTCAAATGGATTTAGGACCCAGGATTTACTTTAGGAGTTACTTTTAGTTTACTTTAGGAGTTACTTTTTTAACTAAACAATAAAAGTTAAACAATAAAATAAAATAACAATAAACAAAATTACAGCACAAAAAGTGTGATTTACCAGCCTAACAAACACTAGATCAATATTGCATTTCCTCTCTCACCAAGCAAAAGGGTAAATTTGGAACAAAATAGTGTTTCAGGGTTTTTAAGCTAACAAGTCTGTTAATTTTGTTACCTGTTAACTATGCAGTTAGTTGCATGTAATTGCTTGCATTTAAAATTGCTTTTTACTTGATCAAAACAGATTTGTAAACCATCAACTACTTCAACTACTTTTACTTTTGATACCCACTACTTGTGATGCATACAGACAACTTTTTACCATATTTCAGAAGATGAAATTGGGTTAGACCAAAATGTCTATGTTCATGTGAACTGATTGAAACCCCTGCAGATAAAATCATTTTACACATCACACAGATCTTCTGCCTATCTTCTGCCTCAGGGCCCCTGACACCTCAGGACCACAGAGAACAAACACAACCTCTCATACCAGGAGGTCTTTAAAACCAGGTCACAGCATCCTGTTAAGAGCTCCACACATTAACATGCCAGTTACACATACACACACACTACACACACACACATAGCTTGCCACATGCTGCCTGACTGCATGGAGTGTTTCTTCATAGGTCAGTGTGTATTTCAATCCCATAGTGCCCTGTGTCAATGGCAACAGATAGTTGATATAATATACACAAAAACATCTGGAGTCCTGAAACCACATGAGATAAAAGTGAAAGAAAATGAACCAAAATGAATTCAGATTTAAATTTAAATAAAAATTTCAGTTTTTTTATAAAAAAGTAAAGACAAGACTGGTTATGGTTTTAATGTAGACAACATCAGTGCACAATTTTATCTCAAATCTTATGTTAGCTTTGGTAGTATTTTTACAACCAATGGAAACAAGTCACAAAAACTCCCATATATTTATGTGCTCCCATGAGGTGGTTTATCAGGCAATTCAAAAAGGCATTATTGTTAAACTGCAATGGAAATAGTTTTTTTTTTTTTTTGCATTTACCGGTCACTTGGCATCAGTATTGCCAACTCTCTATGTCACAGTTTGTTTTATTTTCCGCAGAGAGACATGTTGCGGTCATGTTATCCCATAGTTCCCCCGGAACATGATTCTGAATCCTGGGCTCCTTTTGGGTTATTTTTCATTGATTGGCTATTGGGCTTATTTTCTTATGAAAATCTGTCAGCCCTGCCTGGCATATGTAAAAGTCACATGACCATTTATTAAAGATGATGCAAAAGTTTCTGCACTTTGCACAATAGTTCATATAGAAATGTACAGTAGCATAAAATAGTTTATTGTTTTGCACAAATCTGTAATGGAAACCAGGTTGCTGTGTGTTCAGTATGCATTTCTTGTGGGTAAAGGTTTGTGTGTGACTGTAGACAATTTTACTTTTTCCTTTTCCATGCATTCATAAAGTCTCTCTGTTTAGGGGTTAACTTGGGAGTGACCTGGAGTGTTGTCCAGGTCACCTGGAGTGACAATATAGAGCCTGTAATTCAAAAATTTAAAAAAGGAAAACAATTGTCTGTTTGTCATTTTATTCCATCCATTCATATGTTCCAGTAAAGTTTTTCTTTGACATATTCTGTATTCTGCAAGTCTGTCTCAGAGTGTATTTAGATGAAATTCCCTGCTTAACTTATGAAGTATGATTCCCTCTTGTGAGAAGAGACCTAACAGAGGCAACATACTAGCCTCTTCATGTAGAGCATGAAGAGCTCTGCTTCTTGTCTATCATAATATGTCAGCAGGTCTCGAACCCGACTCTCTGGCGTAGCTAACGAACGCGCTGACGCCACGCCACTGGAGCTAGGGGTGGACCCATGTGTGAAACACAGGAGGAGGAGCTGGCAGGGAAGTGTATTTATTAACAACTAATAACTTACAAAAAACAAACGGGACGAGCATACAAACAGGAATGCCCAGAAGAAAATAAAACTTAACAAAACAAGAAACAAAACCACGGGGAACTATTTCCCGGAAAAAAGGGGCAACTAAACATCGAAACACCACAACATCAAAAAATGTCGCAGCACAGATCCGAGGATGAGCGCTGCTGAACACAAAACAATCAAGCTGCGCACAGCCGATAATCAGATACTTGGGCTGCGCGCAGCTGATATTACTTAAACAATAACGAAAAGAACAGAACATAACCAAAACAAACAACATCGACACCTACAGGACGGAGACGCTACAAAACAAGACACTGTCACGCGCGAGTCGTGACATAATATCATCAAACTTACACTTCAATAACAAGTATAATAAATGCTTTACTATGAAGCCCCATTATGTTGTGCAGTTGTGGCCTACTGGTTAGTGAGTATGGCTTGTAATCAGTAAGTGCTGGTTTGATTCCAGTGCTGGCAGCTAGCAACTGAAGTGCTACCAAGGCACCTAACCTCCGATTGCTCCCTGGATGCTGCAGTAATACCTGCCCAATGCTCTGAGTGAGTGTGTGTTTTTCAGTGTTTTTCACAAAAAAAATTCACAAAATTCAGTGTGTGTTCACTTCCCACCAGCAATAGGTTAAAAGCAGAGATCGCGTTTCAGGTATGGGTTACCATATGGGACACAAACATGTCACTTTCCAAACTTTCAAATTTATATGTGGTTACAAATAAAAAACTTGACACAAAAACTTTTGATTTCCTGGTTTTTGTTGTGTCCCAAACATTGCTGGCCCTATCACCTTTATTTGGCACACAATTGTTACTCTACATATTTAAAAGATAGTATCATGTGTTTATTCATTTCATTTCAACTATTTGCTGAACAATGTTTGATCAGTAACTGATTTACTAATTAGATTTTTTTTCATTATATGAAATAGGTCTATTGATCTTAATTGATTTGCAATTTGTTTTTAATTATTCAGCCAGTTTGCTCATACACTGAATCGTCTAAAAAAGTTAACAAAATACTTTTTTGAAAATTGGAATCTTAAGCTCTATTTGCATGGGATTAGTATTACCTTGACCAATTATTACAAATTACCTCTAGTCATTTGTAATAATTGCTGAGGTTGTCTGTGATCATAATCCCATACGAATATAAAGAAGAAATTCCTCCGCAAATTACCTACCATATTACTGTGATAATATTAGTCCAGTTCTGTGATAATATTAGTCCAGTGCGAATCGGCACCTCTGTGATTTGGACAGCATTTTGCAGGGTCGTATATAATTTGTCAAGGTTTCTGTGTCCTGTATGCAAAGAATGGAGTCTGTGTTGGAGTGTTTTGAGTGTATTTTGGATTCTGGATATTGCTATACACCATACAACAATACAATTTTATACAAATTGTATCGTTACAAAATACAAACTATATAAAATCAGAAGCAGAAAGCTGAAAGCCATGAGATGAGCGGGGAAAAAATAATGATTAGCTGGAGATGGATAACATGTATAGCGGTATGCGGTAAGGAAATTTCTTCTTTTTATTATATGACATGCATATATACCTTTAAATATATACCTATAATATGCCTATAATGTTACATACTGCTTTTACATCATAACAATAAGATAAGTCAGTAAATTTGAGTGAAATCACAGGCTTTGCTTATTCTATGCAAATGCACCACACAAAAATCAGACATGGGGGGGTTTGGGGGGCAATTTTTAAAATCACACAAGGTCCCCAGATAATTCTAATCCCCTGCGAATAAGGCTTTAGGTACAATTTTCAGTATCATGCCCCAAATTACTTCCATATTAATATACAAAGTTCTGGAGGTTGTGTTTCTGCTTAAAATGTAAATAAATAAGTATAGTGCAGTGTGTCCCAACTCATGGAAGGCTCTGTATAAAATATGTCTCAGTTATCTAATTTAAAGCCTTACAACTTAAACTGTACAACATTCTATGACATCTTTAACCAAGTCTATATACAGTCCTCTACAAACTTTAAGGCAATGTGTTGGAATTCGTAATAAAACTGAGATAATTTAGAATGATAGTTTTATGACAAAATGTCATAAAAAATGTTTTTTTTAATATTTTCTCAAAATAAGTCTTAATCATTGTCAAAATTTTCACTAGAAAAATATTAGAAAATATCTATAAACAATGTGCAAATTATTCACTTGAATTGTAAAAATTAAGATGTTGAGTACAGATGAAAATCGAGGAAGAAAAGGTTTTCCCAAATGTTCTGCAGGGCAAGCTGTGCCATGAATGATGAATTGTGCAGACAGTTTAAATTTCTGTGTTTATTTGTGTTTGATGTGACGTGATTTAATTACAAATGATTTTACCAGTTCTAGAGGGATCAGCAGATTTTCAAACAAGTGATGGATGAAATATAGTATTTTTAAGTATCTAAATTAAGTATTTCAAGGTTGAGTAGACCATAGCAGAATCTAAAGGAGTGCTTAAGGACAGTTTTTAAAGATTTTATGTTATGAACAATGCAAAAGATTGAGTCAGAAATGCTCATTATAGCAGCCTGGGAACCTTCACTTTGTTTCTTGGCAGACTGAAAGAAGCTTACTGCATATTGACTTGTGGAAGTTGAATAAAGCCAGACAATCAGAGCGCAGCTTTGGAAAAGCATTTCAAAAGGCTCTTGTCCTTTTGTGTACCATATGCATCAAATGGTCCATTACTGACGCTCAGTAATGGGACAGTTAAAGGATTCTTGTATCCTGCACATGTATTGACAGCTGAGCTGACTGCATTCTCTGTTTATGCTTTCACCATATATTACATATACTTTGTATATTGTAAAGATTTAAAATGTTTTTCAACTACTTAAACATTTTATATTATGTATATCTGTGTATTACTTGTAAGCACATAGATGGAAGGTTGAGTTTGATGGACACAGAATATTTTTAGTTGACCAAATCTCATGGCATGTTGACATATTTCGTCCCAACTCGCAGATTAATCAAACTTACTGGCCAAGGACAGATTGTGGTCCTGCAAGGCCCTGAAGCCCTGTCTTGCTTCTGCTGTTATCTGTTTATATAAAGAACTCTTCATTTGCTGGAGGCCAAATGTGACGAATGGATGGATTTTATGTTAATCGTGGTAAATGGTACAGATTAATCAAGTCAATTAAATCAAAAATAAAATACAAAGAAATGCACTTTAGGTATATGGTTTATTAATGGCACAGAACCTGATCAAAGTTCACCTCAAAATTAAACTAATCCTGCTTCTTAACCAACCAATGTACACAATGCTTGACAGGCAAACAACAATTTTGACACTGGTTTTAAAAAATACACAAGAATTTGTTTAGTTTCACATTGATTTCAGTGCTTTGGATTAATTTTAATTAATTTTACCCTTTTATATGATACTGCATATATATTGTGCTAAAAAAGTCATCCACATAAATTGCCAGACTAAGTAATGCTGAATGCATCAAAATTTAACTAAAAATATGTGATTTATCATGATTATATATTTTAATTGACTCACACCTCTAGTTTAATTTATATAAATATAGATGTTTATAATCATAGATTATACATGTATCATTTATGGATACATTTACACTGTGTGTCCATATTGAGGTTTTTATTTGCAGTCCATTTATTCGGGTGTCAGGCCACTATGAGCCTCTCAGCTTGAGGCCCTAGCCAAGCCCCCCAGGGCACTGGTCCCATTAACCTGGGCATCAATCCATCTTTGTTACTGACAAATGCCTAGGAGAGGAGGGGTAGGAATGGTTTAATAAGAGCTGTTTGAACTAACTAGATGAAGACTTTAGCTCTCCAAATGTCCACTCATGACTATTACACAAGATGGACAAAATGATTACTGAAGCAAATGAGGAGCGGTGAAAGAGAGCAAGATAATGAAAGTGGGTTGCTATCAAGTCAAAGCTCAGATTCATCAAGTTGTAGACCTGTGATGGGTTTTTCATGTGGAGATGCACCCAGCACCCATCCAACACTAAAGAGCCCAAATGAGGTTATTTTCTTCAATTAAATAGAGCTGGGCCCTTTTTGAACACACACACACATACACTCAAAAACACACTGATAATCCACAGCTGCTAATTTACTAACAAGAATCTCACAGCAACTGAGGTAGGCCAAAGTCATTAAAACATAATAACACCGATCTGGTTCTAATAAAGCAGGAACACAATCACAGGTTCCGTGCTCACACACAATCTCACACAAACATTATCATCTCATTACTTGCTTTTTTTCTCAATTATTTCTGCTCAGCAGTTCCATCATTATGGCCATTTGAGACAATAATTTGCACTAATCTACCATTGTTCGTTTGTGGCGAAAGACTCTTCATTTGCAGATATGGGTATATTTTGTAGCTTTAATCTGTTGTGTGAAATTAGCTTCTTTATAATCAGATGCAGATAAATAGAAACCCTCGGTGTGATCACAGTGAGCGGTCTTAAAATAACACAGAATGGTTAAACACCTTCTCATCAGTCATGATTGACACAAACAATTGTGTCAATTCTTTACAATTGTGTAAAGAATTGTGTTTTTTACACTAATGCACAGCACAAATAATGAACTCAGTAGGTTACTGGCCCGTTTTAATGAACAGTATTTAGGTCAAATGCAAAGCATCTTTCTATGGATGTATCCCATGATTTTTCTGTGCTGTAATGAATAGAAGTCATGGCAATGCAGCTGCAATTAGGGTTGCTTGCCTTGCCATCATGTTCCATTTTGAGAGTAGATCCCTCGACATTGCTTCAGTAGCATGAACGTTGCTTGCAAATATTGAGGGGGTCCGCTGGCTTTCCAAGCGCTTTTGTGAGTGAAAACCTGCAGCTAAATGGATTTGATCTAGTATCATCAATTGTTCTATTTTCTATCTGTCTGTTCTGATTTTAAATAGTCAGTATTCCAGGCATGTCACAGGTTGAGTGTGTGCAACTAATTTAAACATACAAGGAACTGTCATGTGTGTTATGTCATCCTAAACTTGTTTACTAACTGTATTGACCTTCACCTCTGCACCTGACATGGCTTATTTACCGTCACAAGGGCCCCATGGATCAACTGTCACATGTGCTAATACAACCATGACAGAATTAACCTAGAATAAAGTCTTATCTCCAATGTCCCTTTACATTAGTTTTTGCATATATTTGCACATTTAATGAAGAAAACTGCACTGTATACATTAAAAGTAACATTTTGTACTTGTAATTTGTTTTATTTTTTGGATACCTTCATAAAAGTAAATATGCTAATTTGAATCTGATGATTGTGTAATATATTAAGCTATAATCACAGTGTAGGCTACTATATTATTACAAATTGTATCTACTCTCAATGCAGATGAAAAGTGTGTGTTTTTTTTACAATGTAGCGTGTGGTCCTGAGGCCACATCGGAGTTAGGAGCCATCTGGTTTGCAACAGCTTTAGATATGACTTAGAAGATGGGGGAAGCAACCATGTCCCCACCAGGGGGCCAAGGGTCCCAGTAAACCATGCCATCCCCAGAGATCTTATCAGCTCCTTCAGCCTGTTGCTGTTGTAAAACTAGCAACAGGACAGAAACCAGTGTTTTCTTAAGGCTCTTTTTGATCACAAAGTGGTGCTAGGGCAGACTCGGGGTCTCCATAGCTCTTTTTGGACGATCGTAAATAGGGATCATTTAGACATACTCCCCAGCTTCAAAAGAATTCCATTAGGGAAGCCTGAGATCTTTGGGTAGGGAACATTTGCAGGAAAGCAAGATGTTTGACAAAGCCCTCAGTGAAGTCCCCTCATATCTAAGTCATATCAATAAATAAGCTGTCCTAAATGTATATATGTATAATTTTATGTTGCATGCTTGTATACTTTTCATGTACCTTTCCATGTAC
>JBAJNP010003374.1:0-32044 GCA_036877545.1 Yasuhikotakia modesta
GTCTAGGTCAGTTTAACTGGTCATGTGTTATCTTTCTCACAGTTGTTCTGTATTTAATAAAAAAAAAGATTGAAAATAAAACATTGATTAATCTGTAGTCTTTATGCAAGACAACACTTTATTCAAAGTTGCCAAGGTGTAAGAGAAAGTGAGGGGAAACATGAGCTGTTGCAGAATTGAATTAAAATAGAATGAAAGCATAGGTTAAAACATGACAGTGGCGTTAGATTATGTGTGTAAGTGTTAACTGATTGATGCTATTTACATCAAGTGTGTAATACAATATAGATTGTATTACACATTAATTTACAATGCATAATTCAAACAGCACTTGCTTTACCACATTTATATAAAATAAGCCTTTTCTAATTCACATAAAGTGCATGTAAATGGGTAAGGGTGAGCATACAATAAGTGAGTTTACAGTGAGTTTATGTAACAGATGCCATATGGTGTAAACCACCTATTCACCTGTAGAAGTTCTCTCTCCATCTCTAAAACAAGCAATTAATTTATTTCACCATGCAATATTTCTTTTACAGGCATGTTTAGTCTTGCACATTTTTACAGATGTGTCTGTTCATTTTCATAAAGACACAAAGACATGTGGGTGTGAGTGTAATGTTCAGACAAATACACAACCTTTTATCGCTTGCCCTTTTCACAATCAACACACACAGATACCTGCACATATCATGTGTTTGATAACTGTCTTCTCAAGGTGGGGATTCATTTTTGGCTCAACTCTGCCCTGTTCTGCTGGTCAACCTTTCCCTGAGTAAAAAAAGAAAGAAAAACACAATTCACTCCTTAAAGGAGCAGTCTAGCCTGTGAATACAAGAAAGAGGAAACAAAGGTAAACACAAAATTACACATTATGCATGAATTATTACACATTTTAAAAATTACAATACAAATATTAAATACACAATGCAGTACACATATTACAAACACTACATCAAAACGCTGTGATTTTTTAAATCTGTGTAAAAATGTAAAACATAGGTGAGAGGAATCAAGAAATATCACTGTGATAAGAATGTCAGACCCACAAATGAGGAATGATAATATTTTAGACACAACAATCACTAGCAATAAGCACAACATTCCTT
Source organism: Yasuhikotakia modesta (assembly GCA_036877545.1). Classification (NCBI taxonomy): domain Eukaryota; kingdom Metazoa; phylum Chordata; class Actinopteri; order Cypriniformes; family Botiidae; genus Yasuhikotakia; species Yasuhikotakia modesta. The sequence continues at coordinate 1,113 of JBAJNP010003374.1, forward strand.
ACTACAATTTAGTTGCTTTGAGCAGCTCATTCAAGTTCATGTAACTCATAATGTAAAGAATCTTCTTGCCTTGACACAGTCACTACCACCAGCTCTCCACCATCAACAGGGACAACAGCTTGTTTTGGGTATGAGAAAGTATCTCCAAACCACATTTCTCTGGAGATTTTGCTGGACTTGGCATGTGGTTCCGATCCATCTCCAAACAGCCTTAGAAAAAGAGAGAGAGACCAAAGAGGCAGTAAAAAAAATCAAATGCCTACAATTTATGTTTTCCTATCATTTAATTCCAGTCCAAAAGTGTACGACCTTCAGACTTCCTGCTGGCAGTCGGTCATTTACTGTGAGGTTTTTACATTGCGGCTAGATGCTAATTATCTCACAAGTGTACATAGATCAGTGTATTTTATAGAGGTCCTTAAGCAGCCCGGATTAGAAGGTCATAACTTATTTTTCTTCCAGTTGTGCTGACAGTTTGAAAATTAGTTTTGGATGTATAATAATAAAATTAGTAGTAAAGATGTTATAGTGGACTCGTGTGGTCTGAATGATGTATTTGCGTTGAGGTCGTTAAATGCATTACGCTGATCATGCTACACAACATAGTGTGGGTTGACCTCACATCGTGAACACTACAGGTTTAGATTTTGGAAACCATCTCCCTGTGCGCACATAAACATATTATGCCCATATACTGTAGGTTAATGACAATAAACCACATGCCCGGCCCTATCAGTGTGGTCCCATCCTGCAGAACGTTTTTCTTCTGTCATGTCAAGGACGAAAAATAGGTTTGAGGAACAAATCTGCGGTGTTGCGTAAAGTTACGTGATTGAATTTGCTGAGGGAGGCAAAGCTGGAAAGTCATCTGGAACGATGGATGGCCGGTGGGTTGCTTGCATGCGTTCTTACCAGAAAAAGAGACACAAAGAGGAGACAAAAATCACTGTTATGAGTTAAATCTGTCATTTAATTTCATTGTCTGGCATTTTTTAATGTTATTTTGCATTGTTTTAAAGCAGCTTTACAGGTAATGAAGAGTAAAATACAAAAAAACATTTAACACAATGAATACAGAATACATTTTAGCACGTTTTACAATGTTACATTGCTTCAAAGCAGCTTCACAAATAATAAAAAAATAGAAAATTAATACAACACAGAAAACAATATTTATTTTAAAATACAATGCATATGCAAAATATGCAAAATATTTTATTACATTTTTTATTATTCATCATAAGATGTATTTAACTAATTAGGCATGCTAAGAATGTAGCTGGTTTACAAATAAAAAGTTGACTAAACTGAACTCATCAGTTCAGTTATTGGACTATTAAATAAATGTATGTACATTAGTAATCCTTGTCATTGCATGTGATGTCTTGTGTCTCTCTTAGTCTATGTTAGCAGAAAGTATTCAGACTGTCTACCAAAACAGTAGTTGTCTACTTAAATGTGTGTGTCTGGGACATATATTTAGTTAATTTACATAATAGATGACAGGTATCACATCAAGCAAGATATTCAGTTCTGGCTTACAGTGATATTGAATTTTTAAGGATTTTTAATCATTATATACAACTGAACACTGCACAATAATAGAACATGGGAAACAAAGCGAAATTGTAGAACTGTGTTACAAAACACTCAAAATTCACAAGAAATTGGCAAGAAATTGGCAAGAAATTAAGTTTTGTTTTGTGTGTCACATTTCTGTCAAACAGAGCACATCTAGGTTATGATCTGTGATCCTATCATTAACATAAGTGCTTTACAAAGAAGGATCTAATATTCAACAAACCAAGCCTTCATTTTATTATTAATTGTTTGTCTGCTTGTGTCTTTTTTGCAGTTACCTCCTCAGGGACCTCAGGGTAAAACTATATTTTTATAATTATATATAAAAAACTATATTTTGCATATTTTATTTTAAAGTGTGTGTACACACAGCCAGTGTCCCTACAGCATACACATATTTATGGTGTTTATTTTTAGTATAACTCTGTATGTATGCAGTGAACTGTACATGCATGAGGCCCCAGATCTTTAAACATCAGGCTAATGGACTATTCCACTCCTAAGAGACATTATGCCGAAATAAACTGATGGACCATGGCACAGTAGGGAAATGATAGCGTGAATGTGCGAAGCAGAATTAGAAAGTGGGTGAGAGACAGCTGGAGACTGAGAGCCACAGAGAGAGCGACAGAAAAGTCCCAGCGTGAGGGACTCCCACACCCCCCTAATTCTGCACCCCGCCGCCAGACGGGATTCCATCATCATGACAACATTCCCACCGTACTGTATCCTTGATGGATGGGCTGACCAACACTGTCTGGATAATGAACTTGTGCTTCACAGAGCTGCACTGCTGCTGATCACCAGTAAACAGCTTGTGTCGTTCTGCACATCCTGCCTGACAACCGCATACAGCTCCATCAAAACAAACAATGCAAATAAAGACTCACTTTTAATCCATCACTGTTTGTCTGAGGCACTTATTTCATGCAAGAGACCCAGTTCATTATGTAACGGTTCTCTTGTGTGTTGCGCTCAACGAGCCGCAGCTAAAGTGGATCTTTTGACAGCTGTTGTAATGGCCCACTCTGAATTTAATGGGTAGAATCTTCAGTCTTACTGTAACTGATCTCCTACCTGCCAAAACCTCATTTTAAGTGCTTTGTCCTTCAAAACCACTTTTCCTGAGGTGGCTTGGCTGAAGTTTGGACTGTGCTGCTTTTACATTATGTTCATGTATCACAGTCAGTAAGTGCATGTTTGCCCGCTGCAGCCTGCAACTCATATGAGGTTAAAACGTTGCATTAAACACTTGAAAATTGCAGTTGTATATTTTATAATGTGGAAAGTGGGCACTGAACATTAGACAAAGCCTTCAAATTAAAAATACTTGTGGATAACCTATTCAAACTCAATCAGAGGCCCATCACTTTTGTTTTAGCAGTCATCGAAACAAAGTATGTAGAACTGCATGCTGGCAGGTCTGCATCACCAAATAAACCACTAATCACATCAATGTTTAACTTTTTTACATTTAATTAAACTAATGCAGTTAAACTAATGCAGACCAAGTCTCGCCTTCCTATCAATGGTGCAAATCTATGTGGCAGGTAAATAATTGAAGGGGAAGTGGAACTGCTAATTAAAGTCGCTTTCACCACTTTTCATGCCCATGCATCCAGCTACATTTAAAAAAATACCATTTACACTTACCCCAACCCGACACATAATTTCCAACACATTTAGAAGACAATGTTACTTATCGACCTATGGCTTTGCTCCCCGGTTGCCCTGCAACTGTATATTTGTTGCTACTAATTGATAATTTTGGCACCCCATTGTTACTATTGGTCACAGTGGCAACAGACAAGCAACAGACTCATGACATGGGAAACAAGAACAGCTTTATCAGAGCAGTTCATACACATAAACCCAACAACCCATTTATGACACCCGGATCACACTTTCACATTAGTACTCTTTCACATTAATGTCACTCATTTTCTCCTCAGTAACACTGACATCATCCAAGATAACATCTGTTGTGTTTCATATAATACAGAGCAGAAAGAACCAATGGGAGCAGAGACCATGGAACATTAAGCTTTAAAATATAGACTAGTTACTAATAAAAGGGCAAGTCAATGAAGTTGTTTTTTGCACAAAATTGGAAGATGTACTGTAGTGTCCATCGTAATGCTTTACTTTAAAATTCAACAAAACGTTACTTTCTTTTGAACATTTGAGCAGAGTTTTATACCGATACAAGAAACCCACCGCAAGTGCAGCATTAATTCATTTTGCATTTTACATATACAAGTCTTTCTTTTCCAGTTCTGTACTGTAGGTGATGCGTTGATTTCACTACTGTTGACTGATTTCATTACAGGAGATTTTCCCCTTTTAAAATGCAAAAAGAAAGTAGGAGGAAAAAATAAATGTTCACTGTTGAGTTTATGGTTTGACACCTGGTGTCATGTCCTAGAGGAAAACATGGTCAAAATGTGGAGGAAGAGGAAAAAGTGAAGTGGAGGAAGACAATTTCTGCCATGAAACTGGATGCCTGAAATGGCCACCTGATAATTGCTTTGACGCTTAGATTGCCATGGTTACATGCCTCAAACAAAGAGACGTAGTATTCCACAGTGGCGAGACATAGAAATGACTGAGAAAGGAGCTCGCCACAGTATTGACCTTGGCTAAACATGCTTGCAGGCTAGTTACCATAAATCTGAAGCGTACCTTGTCCCAGAGCATCATGGAAGGGAAAATAGCTGGAGCGCTTGACTAAGCCCTATGTGGCATCTCACTGGTAGAAAGGCAGCCAATGGGACATTTAGAGGCATGTAAGAGCTTTGGGGTCAAATCAAAGATGTGGAGGGTTTGATGGAGTTTACACAAGAGTAAAATCAACAACATAAATATCAAATATTAAACTAGAGTCAGTTAGCATTAGCTTCCTGGGGACACACTTCAGAAAGGTCACGTTGCATCAGTCTGCTGTGGCATGACATGAAATATTTGCTGAATGAATGACAGAGGGTCTGCATGTTTACTTAGATCCTCCATCTCTACAATACATATTTTTTCTTTTTGTGGAGAAACAACTCATTCTTTCTTCTCATAGTGCCAAAGCGAGAACAGCCTCCCAGCAGTTCTGTGATCCCACACACACAGAAATGATATACGGCACAAGCTGAGATGTCTGTCATTATTCTTGTTCTGTTAGTGTTATCACAGTGTTGTTGCGTTTTTAATGACGGAAGATGTGATGGAGTCACAGCGCTGCTTTGACTATCTTTTTCTGGTGACTAATGCTTTCAGCAGCTCAAAGGAAAAGACTTCCACTTTTTGTTTTCACTGTCCAGCAGTTTCATAGTTCACGACGCCTGTATTTATTTACACACGCACACACACTGGTATTCATGCACACGGTTCTTTATGAAACTGCTTTTTTTATAACAAAAATCATATAATTATTCTTGCTTGTAGACAGACAGTATAAAGTTGTGCCTCTCACACAGACAATGAAGTTACTGGGAAGGATTCAACTGATCTCTGGTTAATTCCAGACCTAGAGTCAAAACAGACAAACCCCCACATTTACAAACGAAACACTCTGTCAGTCATTGGTTGACCAGACAGATTATACCTCAGACTCTCATTATTGGTTGAGCACACTGGATGTTACTATGCCGAGCTGGCTGGGACACTCCAACAAACAATGTTTTAAAGACACCACACAGCCACAGGATTTACACTTAAAAATGAACACATGAATGGCTTCTTCAGTAGGATTTAATTGGGACAAGAGAAAATATTGAAACCTCAAAAAAGACACATATTGAAGTGAAAAAGACAGTGGAAGCAGAAAAGAGAGTTTCATACTGCCTGTATGAAACTCAACAACTGTTGGTTATCCACACAGTTAGTATTGTAATAGTTTAAACTTCCTTACGCCTTACATCGACATAAAGAATTAGGGGTGTGAAAATTATTATGAGTATGGCGACCCCTGCTGGTTTACTATTTAAACAGGTTTGTAAAAGGACCCTTGTCTATATATACTATTTAGGATGAATAGTATGCAAATTGGGACGCAGTGGTCCTAAATTGGAATTAGCATCTCCCAAATCCTAGCATGTTAAAATGAATATTCCCAAAGTGGGGTCTTTAGGATGGTCTACTGCTACCAGTGAAAATTCGATCTATGCAGATCTATGAGCCCTAACAATTAATATTACTCACAACACAATGCTAAGGGGTGACACAACACTTTTATATTTATAATTCCTTATATTTATATATTTTAGATTTATATTCCTTCTTTATTTATTTATAAAGAAGGAATGTATAAATGAAACTACAAATTCAAAGCTAACCTCCTTTTGGGGACATCCTTTTATAAATTGGATGTCCAATTTCTACACTTTATAAATTGTAAACATGCAAAAAGTTTTCTGTTAGGGAAAAGAAGTGTTACGTATGTGTTAACATACGTAACACTCGCACACTTACAGACATACTAGGGGAAAAAATAACCAAATCAGCACATCCTCTTTTATATATTAAACAAGTTCTCTTTGCTCTCACTGTGAAAAAGCCATCAAATGTACTATGATCAGAGGATGTTTCATATGTGTGAAATGTTCCATATCATTACTTCTGGCCTGAGTAGGTGATGAAAGGACGTCATCTTAACATATTCGCAACTAGTGAAGGGAAAGCCCATCTGTTGCAGAGCCAGCAGTGGTGGCGTGCTGGCCAGGTCTCCGCTTGTGATTGAGAGTTTATGGTTGTGGGTAAAAGGGTGGCTCCATGTTTTCATAAAGCAATTTCTCAACTCTTATGACTCTGGCACGGCAGAGGCTTTGAGAAGGGCTAATACAGCTCGTCTGGCTGACAAAACTCTGACTCTGACTGGTGAAAGACTTAAAACAAATATTAAAAGGTTGTTATGATAACCCCCTCAACCAAAGCCCTGTACAAATACCGTCAATCATAATGGATAATATCATGGTATTTAGTTCTAGATATTGCTGGTTAAACATGATTGGGTGTTAATAGGAGCTCTGGAGAGCGGAACACTTTTTGGTTGTGTTTTACCCATCTTGCAAAAAGTCTTTATCAAAAAGTCGTTGATAAAATGTAACGCAGGAAGGGTATAACAAAATGCTGTTTTTCAGCCTGGACAGCCCACAGAGCCCATATTACATGAGTACACTCTGATTTTGTGTTGCAGAATCCTCTGAATTAAAAAATTGTTTATCTGCAAATTTGACAAAGCACAGACATATCCAGTCAGAAGCAAGTATGGGACCAGTTTAAAGAGAAGGCCTGACTCAAGCATTTATATCAAAACACTGTATTAGGTCAGCTAATTAGCAATGACACACGTCTCTCACTTCATCTGGCACTGTCTGAATGTTTGTCTTTTAGCAAACTGAATGAGAGCACATGTGATAGTGGTTGAACTGATGTGGTTGCTTCCAAAACTTGCTGAAGGGTAATGAGTGAGTCTACCTTGAACTCTCCAACTATTGAAGGATCCTCAGTCTCAATCTGCATTCCTGTACGGTACAGTCTGAAAATTTGACAGAAATCAGCCAGCTGCTCAAATCCATCAACCTTCTCCAGCTCTGGTCTCATACACCTGGAAAAGAAATGACGTGTGTGAGTAGAAGTGTAGATGTGTGTGTGTGTGTCTACACTTGTGATATATGATTTGAATCCAGATCAAGTTCAATTTTGAAAATCTCTAATCAGCTCTGGGGCTGAAAGGACACAAGACATCCATTGTTTTTCTTGCCAAAGCGGTTTTCCTAAAGAAGTTTGGCCTATGTGATCTTTCATTTTGGGTTGCAAATTAAACAACCTCAAATGCCCCAATAATGTAGTAGCCAGGATCATCTGTTGGGCGGTGCAACCAGTTCACCGGGCCCTACGTAGAACAGTAGAACACCCAATCCCAACACCAATCTCCTATTAACACCCCCCACCATGGGCACTGCATCCTCTTTCTTTTGCCATGGTAACACATTCTGTAACTTCCTTATTAAAAGAATGTTTAAAAATGGAATACATTGTACATAATTGATGAAACTACTCACTGTGCAAACTACCACATTGCACAAAACCATAACAAGGCAAACAATTCTCTGTCAATGTCCAAAATGGCCACCCAGGAGACAATTTAGTGACAAGCACACAATGGAATCCTCCTTCTCTGGTTAAGTTTCTCTAGATGACTCATTCTGCACAGTGAGGCCTGGTCCCTGCTGCCCCGAACTTGTGACACTGCACACATCTGTATCTCCGTATCCCTCCCTCAGTCTGTCTCTTAGGCACCATTAGCCTAAAATAACACCCGATCCCAGAAGTTTGAGGAAAAGTGCTACTCCTGGACTGTGGGACGTGAGCACATGGTGACAGGCAACGATCAAGCCCAGCCATGCAGGTAGTCCTGAGACACAAGCCCCTGCCAGATGACTAACATATAGATTCACATTGAAAAGGTTGGAAAGAGTGGCTAAGGCAAGAGGACAGAAAAATGTGGTGACAGCGGAGATCACTGACAAACCAGGCAGAGATGAAGGGATGATGGGGAGGTGTGGGACTGGGAATGACGTCAGTCATGGAGCCCTTTTCTGCACTTGCCTATCCCCCTGCGGCAACCCCGACATGAATTCATCGGAAAAGTTGGGAATCTGGCAGCCGCTGGCTCTGTTATAAATGGATAAGCTTGTGGGAAGTGGGCTGGAGTGGACTGGGGTAGGGGTGAGTGAACATTTGAAAGTAGGCATGCACTCTCCCAAGAGAGACCACAGGGCTTTGAAGTTCTGGTGTGGAGTTTATGTTTCTGTGACCTGATTCTGGCATTCTTGTGTTTTCTTTTGTTTGGGCACTGATAATGTCACTATAGTTACAATTAAGTTTTGTTTTAAAACAACAGGTTCCATATTGCTACAATCTTCTTAAACACGTCATTGTTATTATCTTGCATATTGCATTGCCTCATTTTTAATGTTTCTGTATAGTAATGATGTTATTTTACCTGCAGCGTATCAAACTCTTTTATCCAGATAACTTGGATGCTTGTTCCTCTCACCTGTGGAGGCACAAAACTCACTCCACCAGTCCATAAATTCATCTGTAGAGAGAGACAGATTAACACACAAATTCAAAAATTCGTAGCGAGGAAAAACAGCAGTAACAAAGACAGAGAGAAAGAACCATTAGAAATAGGTGTCCGGTAAAATAGTACAGTCAGACCTAATGAAATTAGTCAAAGTGCGTTTAATTCATGATTGAAAACATCTATTATGAAAGCAACAAGAGCACTCAACTTACCCACTGGCTCACCTAAGCATGTCTGACAAATTAAACGCAAACAATAAGACAAGGTTTAATTGAAAAGTGTAGAAACAACGGTTCAAATATACCCTCAAGTGTCAAGATATTTGAAACAGGGGCACGCATGAGTGGCAGTGACAACATTCTGTGTCCTGAACAGTGGAAACAGCCCTTTCCATAACCTAATCAGTTTTTCCATAAGTGACTGATAAATCACTTCACCGCTGTTAAGCTGGTAATTGTAAGCATACCAACTAAAATTACAATGACAGCTTTAAATTTGTTTTGGGCACATTCCTGGTATATTCACTGTAAATACAAGAGCATTGATGTTCTTTTACAGTTTAATGTGTTAATCGTCACTGATAAGTCTGGCCAGCGCTCATTCATTCCATGTGGAAAGTGTGGGAATTTTTCAAAGGTGTCACAAATCAGGCAATTCCCACACCAGCCAACACCACATTCCCATCCAACCAAAAGACAAAAGGGTGCTGTTAGTGTGAGGCAACATCCTCTATGAGTTACACTGACTCAAAAGAGAAGCATGTCTGATTACTGCACTGATGTGAGCCAGGATCCTGAGGAACCTTCTGAGACAGCACCTCCATACACATACACTTCAATACACACTCATAAATACATAGAACTTAATACATAGAATATTGCATTTTTAAACTTTTTAAAACAATTTTAGAATCCCCTCAAGATCCCCTCTCTGGCAGCAATCTTATATTCTCTGGTTTTCTAGGAGAGAGGTGTGTGGTTGAACAATATCTGCCCCTCAACTCCATCCTTTATTTTTTAGCCTAGGGAGGTAAATCAGTAGTGACAGTAGTTCTTTTTTACAGTTTTAGTGGTTGGGGAGTATGCCATAATGGCCATGTTTTGGTGGCCAGCCAGAGTGGGCTGGTGCTGTTATGTTTAAGTACCCACATGTTGTTGCTGTGCCAAGGAATGTGTGTGTACTGAACATATTGTGTCAGAGCATGTGAGAAACCGCTGTACCAGTTTAAAGAGAATTTATGTGTTTATGACCGTATACTGAGTAAACATCCTGTTTATATGTGTGAGTATAACTGTGTGACACAGGAAATTGTGGTGTTATTATGTCTGTAAAGGCAACACAGGATTACAACAAAAATATATAACATTTATTTCAAGAACAGAATTGAACCCATGGCCTAGTAGTACTTTGTTTGTATTTTGAGCAATGATGTTTATATGACTGCATAATTTCCTGTCATCCCAATCCTGGGTAGGAAAGGACAAAAATAAAAAAGAAAGGGCAACAGCCAATCAGACGAGTGAATTTTGTTGCGACAGTTTTAAATGTTTTTAAACATATGTACTAAAGTTTGAATAGCAGCTTGAAGGTTAAACATGCGTCTACATCATGTTAGAATTATAGTAATTACAAGTCTGGCTAGTAAAAACCTTGCACATCTTTAGAAACTCATAATTTTATGAAAGCTCTGACTTCTTCCACTTGACCATTGTGAAATCACAAGACAACGGCAGTGGCTTGTGATCAGTAAAAGGATTGGTAGCTTATATATATTTGATATCCTATTTTATTAAAACCAGTGTGTCTTTATTTTTCAGTATATCACAAATAAGTATTTCAGAATATTACTTATTACTAAAAATTAAAGCATTGCTTTTAAAACTATTAAATTCTGAGTGAGATGACATACACAGTTCAGTATAGAATCTTAAACAGTCAAATGCCCTTGCCTGTGTCAAGCTTGGTGAATGTACTGTGAAAAAACCCAAAACAACTGTGCTATAGCAGTATGTTGGCTTTGTTAACATGATGGACAGAGATTAATGAAGCAACATCAGGTACCGATAACTTATACAGAGAATAAAATTGAAACAAGCAGGAAGGTAAAAGTAACAGGATGGGAAGGGTCCATGCGTCTGCTTAGAGGCGGCACACAGGGTAAAATGGGACTGGGCATGCTAAGATCTGCAGTGCCATTGGGAAGCTGAAGCCTTCAGACTCACTTAAGCTGAGTTGGCCTGGCTGTGGAGCAGCCTAACCGGCCCTGAATGGTGCTTTTCATAGAACTGCCACATGTCTCCTTTCTTTGTCTGACAGAGCTATTAAAGTGGAGCCTAAGGACGGCGCGACAGCCATGTTTCCATCTGTGTTACTGTGTGTATGTGTCTGAGGTGGTTGTGTGCAAGAAACTGCATGTGTTAATCAGAGTGCATGTGATTGTGTGTCTGAGGAAATAATGTTCCATTTAGGCTTTAAAATAATGTGTAATGAGAGTGTGTACATGTAAGTGTATGAGAGTGTGCGTGTGTGAGTCTGGTCACTTAGACACTTAAAGTGCACCAGATGCATGTGTTTAGTTATTCTATACTCAACCAAAACATTTTAGGCCTTAGGGGTATTATTACAGTAAGTACTGCAGCAGAAAAGACTAGACCTGTGTGTGTTTGTGCGTGAGTGTGCATGCTCACAAAAGTGATTTTATATAGATGAGAAAGATAATGTTAGGGGTATAATAAGATTTCTGGCTTCATCATGTATGTGCCTCCCACCACTGTAAGTACCAGCTGTAAAGTGGCAACCCTGTTTCATGATTAGGGTAGAAAGTTCAGGCACATAAAAAGTAACAAATGTATGTGCATGTATGAACTTTATGAATATTAATCCAGTGATGTATTATTAGCTTAGAAGTAAGCACTGGCCCACTAACAGGTTTAGCTTGTGCTCGCAGTCACACTGGCATTGCCAAACGTTTAGCAGAGGTTTTTTGTTTGATCTTAAATTCATCATTTATGTGGCCAAGCAAAATGAAAAGTGTGTTGTTTGGGGTTGTGGGGAAAATTCAGAGTGTGTGTGGGTGGGGTTAATGTTGTAATGGTTGCTGTGCCCCCGGATGGCCTAATACTGGAACAGGGTGGTCGAACAGGCAGTGGGAAAACAGGGAACTTAAGTGCTCCTCTAAAATGTATTCATGCAAAACTTGTTAAAAATGGTACAAAACCGTTGTCCAACAGCGCTCACATGCACTAGCAATGAAAAATAACCAAATAAAGTTTGTAATTACTGAGTGAACAGACCTTTAACATAAAATATTTTTAAGTGTACTGTACAGACATTCCATGCAGTTTGACTGACACATCATTTTGAAAAATAAACAATATCCAAAATGGCCTTAGAATTTGTTACATTGGGTTGGAGAAAAATCTGTTGGACTGAAATTTCTTCCATGACTTTAAAATTCAGTTTTTAGTTTTTCATGAATACTGTAATGGAGTGCAGTAAATGTTTCCTGCATATACTGGTACATTACATGCATACTACATCCCATCTTAAACTAGCATGAATTTCCATAGTGGTCCTGTCAGGTTTAATCTGGTTAGAATTGATTTAGTCCAATCCTGGCCTCTGGATGTTTGCTAATTATACTAGTTACATAAATCTGTGTTATATTTGTAATTTGGAATAATCTCAGGATCTTAATCTATAAGACACGTTACAATAAATTTCCATTTGTTAATGTTAGTATTTTTGTCCTCCCAACATGAAAATTTACTGATAATTTATTCACCCCCATGTCATCCAAGACGTTATCCTTTGTTCAGTTAAAAATAAATGCAGGTTATTAGGAAAACATTCCAGGATTGATGGTTTTGAAGACCCAAATTAAAGTTTTAATGCAGCTTTAAATGGCTCCTCTTGACCCCTTCCAATGAATAAGGGTATTGCCAAGCAAAATGATCAGTAATTTTCGAAAGAAATACAAAAGTTATATACTTTAGTAATATACAATTACTAAATGTTTTCCTTGTTTTGGCTCTGTGATGCCCGTTCCTGAACTGATGCATTAGGTAATCACATTGGAAAGGTCACACTGGACATGCAGGAAAAAACACTCTGTTCAATTTTATTAGGGGTACAGGACTGATAAATATAATTTAAACTCTGTTCCATACTCCAGAGCTGAATGTGGCTATATTGCACCTATTATGGTGCTTGGATGTGTTTGATGGTTGATATATATATATATATATATATATATATATATATATATGTGTATCAAATGGTCTGTGTGTATATCCTGTGTGTGTATGTACAAGGATGACTTAGGGGTGAGAATTAAAACTTTATTTTGGAAGTTGAAAACAATAAACCCTGTTAACTTCCATTAGGTGAAGAACAATCCTTGAATGTTTTCCTCAAGAACTTTAACAATTTCTTTTTGACTGAAATTAAAATTTCTTTTTGACTGAAATTAAAATTTCTTTTTGACTGAATAAAGACATAAACATCTTGGATAAGATGAGGGTGAATAAATTATATTGAAATTAAAGCTGTATCTGTTCATATTAGTTGATGCACAATGAGCAACATGAACATTACAACATTAATATTACCAAAAATTAATACAAAATATTTATCAATGTTAGTTCAAGTTAGTGGTATTTAATAATTAGTAAAACAAATACCGAATAGAACTGTATGTGTATTGTTATACAAAATTGTTATACAAAAATTGATGGAGCACTACTCTGAAGATCACTCTCCCTTCTTCTATCCTCTGAAAGCAAAGGGACAAGACCAGAGTGTTTGCCCCAGCTCACAGAACGTCTGCATTTTCAAAATTTTATTAGTGAAAAACTGATTAAACACACATTTTCTTCTCTACCTCTTTCTATCTTTTTTCACTCTTCTGTTGTTGACATTTGGCTATAAAGGGAAATGCATTGGGAATCTTTTAACAATCCTATTTACTTTGGCTCTGGTGAGAGAGAAAATTTGTTTTTTGATCATCTGGTTTAAATGTTTTCTAATAAAATAAATATATTTGTTTGCTAAAAAGAAACCTCTAAGTCTTGGCAGAAAGAAGCAGCGAATACTACATTTAGAGTGTGATGTAAACAAGAATTTGTATCAAAGGATTCTGAAGCCCCGAAGCTACAGAGATCACGTGATTAGAACCCAACCATGCTAAGACCTGCATGTCTTCCAAGAGTAGATGGGTCTAAACAAACACACATACACAAAACCTGTCTCCTATATTCTTGCTTATGGTTCTAACTTATTTTTGCTGGGAAAAAATTCCTTCAACTAAAAAAGTGCGGAAAAGAGAAAGATTGTTTGAATGTATTAAGTTTCCTTGATCTTAACACAAAACAGGATCCATCTCCATGTTTCATCGGCATTGAGGAATTGTGATCTGCAACCAATCTGAAGCGTAACAAAGAGGACTTTACAGTCTCAAAGACAAATAAGAGTGCAAATTAGCTGTGCCTCAGAAATAGAGTCTGTTTTATTTAACTAAAATAGTGAAGCTCGTGCCAATCTGAATATGAACAGTGAGTGTCTGTTTAATAGCCATTGACACTGAGGAACTCTTTAGCGTGCCTGGAGCCTTAATGTGGTGATAATGACTTATATCATCCAAATGTTATGATCTGCAGTAAATCACATGTACAATGTCCTTCTATTAACACTGGACTATTTGCCTGCATTTATCTTCTTGATTAAAGCCATTTATCCAGTTACAACAATGTAAAAATAATCAATAATTCATTGTCATTACATTGCTCATACTGCATATGTTAAAGTTATTTATGTATGGATGAGTGTGTGTTTATAATCCGTCCAAAGTACATCCATAGAATGAGAAAACCTCCCTAAAAAGCTCAACTTTATGATATTAAGATATTAAGACTTGTTTTTGAATTAAAGTGTTTTGCCAGTGCCAGTGGCAACAATGATGTATAGTCAGAGAGATATGCGGATCAAAATAGATCACTAGTCAATTTAAAGTAAAGTGGTAACTTTTACATTTTAGTTGTCAAAATTCACATGTAGATTACTTTTATAAATCTTGTGTTTCTTTCCTATTTCTTTTAAAGAGGAACATCTAAAGAACAATGTTTGAAGTCATTAATGTACCTTTGGTAATTCACATAAAAGAGTTTTGTAAGACCAAAATTATACTGTAATTAAGAATATGGAAACCATAACTATTCAACTCATGCAGTATCTTATTTCACATTTGGATTTCAGAAATGTACATATATACAGCTGAACTGTATTATATATTTAGAATGTCATTTTCTTAAAAAAAAACTGTCTACCAGTGATGACAGTATGTTAAAGCACTGCCCCAAGAGGCATGAAACTTATAATATAGTTTAATATAATATAATATAGTTATAATACTGAATATTTAGACTCTTATTAGCATCAGAAGCATCTCAAATGAAAGCATTTATTGGCACTCACTAAATAATCACTAAAACACTGACAATAACTGGGGCATGAAACTCAATTAACCTTACCTGCATTATTATTTTTATTTACACATTATTGTTTTTGAAAAAGAAACTAAAAAACAGCATGAGGTAAAACAGAAGAGTGAATGACAGTGTTGTGTTCAACACATTTTACCTCAATTTAGTGTTCCCCATACTGTGCTTGTTTCACTGGCATTTACATCAATTTATTATATTTATATATATTTATATAACTATTTTAATAGGTTTTAATAACAGTTTTGGGGGCATTATCAATGGTTCTGCATTTTAAATTGATTTAATGGCAGAGCTGATGTCATCTGACTGTTACAAACCAGAAGCATTAGGGTTAGGTTGTTAGCAATAGTAAACACCCTTTATCCTACCCAGAATGCCTCACTAATGACATTAAAATGTGATATTTACAGGTTATTTCACCAGTTATACTGTGGTCTTAATTTTAAGTGCAAACACTTATTTCACTAAATTAATGAAATGTCATTTAAGAGAAGAACGAGAACATTTGCACAACATTGAACTTAAACTAACCCTTATGTAGTCAAAAACACGCTGCCAGCAAAACCATTTTCTGGGATATTTTTACATAACAATTTATATCGTAACTGTCTGAGGTTGTAATTGGGATGAATAATCACAACCTTATCTAGACAAATCGAATGGAAACAACTATACTACACAACAGTATATAAGCTAAACAGAACTAACAGGCAACAGTGCAACTCTGACCATGAGGATGTTTTTTCATACAGTATAATGAAGAATGACATGACAACAGAGCAGCACATTAGCTCAGCTGGATATATGGGTGATGTCAATGACAGCATGTTTTATGAAGCAGACAGTGGATCGAGTCGCCAGGTCTGGAACTCCTAGACTGAGATACAACAGATCATCAATGCGGTACAGATGGCACCCTTACAAAATGCTTTGATTCAAACCTGCGGTTTGCAAACTCAGACAGGACTATGTTTCTAGCTTATAGATAAATCATTACCAAGGTCAAGACCATGAAATGTGATTCCCTGATGAAGAATGACACCCCAAGATTGTTGTTTTTCCTGGATGGGGCTCAAAAGTGGGGTTTCTCCAATAATTGCTCTAGCAGATGAAGGGAAGTTTGAACAGTAGGATCAGTTCATGTTGCAACGTAAGTGCTAAAGCTAATTAGCTGCAGACATAACACAACACACAGATTTGAATTCCACACTTGATCCTCCTAATCCTAAATCAAACCAGTGTTTTCTTTGGAAACTTGACTTGAAAACACCACGCCAACAACAGTGCTGAAAATGCATCTTGTGGATTAAACAACACAATAAAATAATTAAACTTTGAGAACAGAGGTCTTCAAGCAGCAACACTAATCTCAAAGTTTTCATTTGAAAGAGAATATTGCTTTTTACCAAATGTAATGTATTGTAATAAATCACATCCTCAGGGCAATCAATTGAAATATTTAATATAAGTGCAAATCTTATAAAATCTATGTCAACAAGTGTTCCACTCAGGAACAGCACAGCATATTATTAAAACATATATATTATATATGTGTGTGTGCATGTGTGTGTGTGTTTCCCGTCCCCAGTGAGTCTGGGAGATGGCATCTGTCTCACTGATTTAATTACTTTTACTGGAATGCTCATGTTGAACTTATGATTCCTCTCTATTCTGACGCACATGGTGAGGGTGATTACAATGCTATGGTAGACTGCTGTTACAAATAACAGTTTTGACTCTTCCAGAGTTGTATCTTCTCATGCAGCAACCACATCCTAGTGAAATTATGTGAAATCAAGCTCACTCTTTTACACTGCAATCTAAATATAATCACAAACGCTGTCTGTTTATTTCCAGATGGCACTATTCTAATAAGTGCAAAAAATGATCACAATTTCTACTCTCTTCTGCAATTACAGAAAGGTGCACACTTTCATATATAAAAAAAAATTTACTAAGTGTCTTAAGAATGCTATTAAAACTGGGCTGTCTCTTTCAAAAGCCATCAGACTGGCTGTCATAAACCTGTTCGCTAAGGCCTGTCAGCAAGTATGCTTATTCCCCCAGAATCGACCCCTAGCTAGGGTGGTGGTGGGGTAAGGAGGGGTGGCAGTTATTGTGGCGCCGGTGGTGAGCAACCAGGAAAGGGGGGGATGCAGTTGCCCAAGACGAGGACTTACCACATCAGAGGGAGGACTGTACCCTTGCAGCGCCTTGTGCTGCAGAGTGCCAGGGCATAATAAATACAAGAGAGAGGACTCCACACAGCTACTCAGTAGAACAGCTAATTAGGACCAGGCCCCTTTGTTTGCTGTTGTTGTCGAACAAAGAGTTGCATTACAGAACATTCTGAAGTGCACACATTAGTAGCGCAGTTTGCCTCTCTAAACATTATAGCCCTGAATTTTTCCCTGTCTAAAGGCCTTTAGGCTAAGCCACCAAGATGTAGGATCAAAAATCAAACCTTTTCAGTAGTTCTCCCTCAAGACCAACCTCAAAAACCTCTTCAAAGCTCCTCTACATGGGCACTTGCTTTTAGCGCCCTGTTTCCAAAGTATACTGTTTAACCCCCTCAAGACCATAGAAAATTCACAAAGCCACCAGATGGGTGTTGCTTTCCCCTGTGATGTTGCACTGTGATGTAAAAACCAGCTCCAAGTGACAAACCTGATTCTTTTAAGCAGCATTATTTTCTTTATTTTATTTCTTTTTTGGAGCACAAGGCAATAGCCGTGGGTTCTGGGCCAAGCCAGAGTGGAGTCTTTGGGGAGCTGATGGGGCTCAAGTTTCATTTAATGTACAGGGGAGTTTGGAGCAGCTTTCTGCACTGCTTTGTACACCACAAAACACAAGGCATTAGAGGTGAAGATATAATTCTGTTATAATGCAGAGTGTTTTATGCCTGTTGGCCTTTTGCTTGTGTGTTTGAGACTGATTGAAACTGTCTGAGTTTGATTTAGGTGGCAATCATGCAACACATTGTTATTGTAATCATTTTCAGAAAAATGTCATATATAGAGTCAGAGCAGAGACAAGATAAGGTCTTTTTGGAGAAATACAGCTTATTATTTGACCGTTTTGGGCTGTAAAAATGAAAAGAATTTTAGGAGATATTAAGTATAATCTTTCTAGTTCTTACACAGTGATTTTTAGAACTACTGAATCTTTACTGTGACCAGGTTACAAACAGTAGCCATATATAGTTCAAATTTTCCTCGTTGACTTTTCTAACTTGTCCCAGTTTTCTGAGTGCTTTCCTCAGCTTCCAGTGGAGTACAAGAAGAAAGTAATGGTACTTTGGTCCAGTGATGAAATTCCCAGGTTAATTACATTATGTGTAGTGAGAATCTAGTTTAGGCCTCCTAAACCTTTTAAATGTAACCTTAGTAATATTAAAAAAATTACATCCAACAACTCATAACTCAAGCAAATTTATAATGCAAACAGTCCATCTCTACTAAATGAATCTGGTCTACATACATCTTATAATTATTTCACTTGCTATAGTTCATCAAACATTTCTGCTGTTTGGTTGTGGTTTGAAAACAGTTCTCATGCAATTTCAAATTCATATTTTCTTAAATGTCAAACATGCAGTCACTGATTTTAGTCAAACCACAGGTGGTGTGTCTAGTCAAGGCAACTGAATTATTTTGAGGATTTGGACTAAAGTTTTGGCAGGTGACTTTTGGCTTTTTTTGGATCATTTTTATTTTTGACTCATTTATATTTGTTACATTTCGGATTCATTTGGTTACTAATAGACAAATCTAAAATGACAGAATTTTAAAATTTCTTCACAGACTGTGAATTAAGAACAAATTTAAAGTTGCTCTCAGATTTGATAAACGGAAAAGGTGGCAAGTGCAAGACGAAAGGAGCCCCATTAATAGTCCTTAACTAGAGCTGGGTGTGGGCTTATAAGAGTGAGCTCAACAGGACAAGGGTGAAGTATTCCTCTTTCCACTCTGCAAACGACAGAATGTCTCACATCCACAAAGAAGCACTGCCAGCCAGGCTGGAAGGTTGAAACTTAAATAAACCAGCTTTGTGACTGCGATACATTGCCAAGGGAACTATGCGGTCCTGAATTCGATATTCTGGTCTCGTTTTTCTTCCAGTGACTGAGCAAATAAAGGCTGAAAGGTTAAAGCTGAGACATGGAAACAATTTTCCAATTTTCTTAATCCCTCTTGATCATTTTTTAAAATGTTGCTTTTATTTATTTTGTGGGAGTATATTTAGGTCGTAGTTAAGAGAGGGAATTGATGACAGTGAGGAGGAGTCATTAAATCAGGGCTTTAGAGACTGAAGCGTGTCATTGTCTCAGGATGGTGTGAGTCTTGATCACAGACACTAAGTGCCAAACAGTGTTCCATCATGTTACAGAGTTTAAGATTTCATCACACCACATTAGTTGACTAACATGGTACCAGAGTAACATCACACACCACAAAATCTCCCAAATCTTTTTCAGGTGTTGACTATTTGGCTTTAAGGAGGCCTTGTATAATTAGACTGGTTTTGGGATTACCTGGCGCTGATCAGGCATATTTCTAAGGGGCTTTTACAAAAGCTACATTATCATGTGTTCAAAGTAGCTAGACAATGAATAACTTATTGTAACAGAGTACAAGGGTTTAAGTGCACACTTTTATAAATTTAAATATGGATAATCATGGGTAAAGCTGTAGCAGAACTGTCAGCACAACAGCAATCGACTAGTGGACAACTAGTCAACCATAAATAAGACACTTAGGTAAATTTTACTAGTGATGCTTTACTAGTATTTATACTAGTATAACAATGAATTAAACATTCTAATTGTGATCTTATCTTACAAAAGCAGTTCTTTCTTACGGCCATAGACACTTAAAGATAGGGCAATACCATGACCCAGTCTTTCTAATGGACTGTTTAAAAACTTGAATTATACTGAAATTCCATTAACAAAGACATAGAATCAACTACCCCACAAGATCTTGTAAAAAGCAGGGTCTATACTCCTGCTGTAGGACAGTAGAGCTCAAACAAGGTTTTGTTTTCCTGTGTCAGGAAAACAACAGCCAAAAACAACAGAACCAAAGTGTTGTGAACACAGAGTTGAATCATTCAAGTAGCACTTTTGGGAAAACTTCTGACAATATCTGGACACAGCACTGCATATTAGAAGTGACAAATATTGTTAGTTTAGAGTGAATTCACAAGATCTGAAGCATTTAAACAAAGACACGGATATTACCTGACCAGGAATGAGAGGCTCTTTGTCATCAATAATCACAGACAATCCCCTCTGTTAACATATACTAACAAATACTCTAATTCACACTAAATGGCAATTTTCAACAGTAAAGAGGACAAACAATTCTAAAAATAGCTCAAACTAGAGCTATCTAATATACCTATAGAGATATTTGTGATAAGGAGTGGAGGGATTGGAGGGTGGAGGGATCTAACATAGAACTGGTCAAGATGACTCACAGTAACCAAGTGAGTCTCTGTAATCAGTTTTAGCAGCCATTATCAGGAAATGACATGGAATGTCATGACTGACCCAGTATTCTGTGTGACTGAATTAAGCATTCAAGTTGAGAACAATATTATTTTAGCATTTATTAATTTTCTTATTTGTACATCTAGATTCCTGCTATCAAACTTGCAGGCTAGAATATCTTACCAAATGTTTCTTCCATCGGTCTGTATCCAGGCACTCTGTCTGACAGCCAGACATTTAATAAGCAAACCTTGTACTGGCCCACCGCTGGCTTCCTGCCAAACTGACAGTTGTCTATACTTTTGATCACCAACAGTGACATGTAACTCTAGAATCTACAGCAGATTACAGTAAATTGAGATATGAACATGATAACTCCTAATGCAATTGTCTTGTTTATGTCTCCATTTCAACATCTTAACTGTTATTCCAAGGACGCTTCCTTTTGCTGTGAAAGCATTTAGCACCTTAAACTGATGACCAAGACTGACAGTGCAAATAACTTTACCAGTCAAGCAACATTCTTTCCATGCAACGCTTCCTAGTCTTTAATGAACAAAGTAATGAAACCCAGACTATCTTTTTAGAATGAGGAACTGACATTGCTAGGGAATGCAGTTACTGTGCCAGCCATCAGGGTCGAAACACCCGCCACGTGAAGGACAGCATGACCACATTGTATATAACACTGTCACTACTGGTTAGCAGCCTGCTGTAACAGAACATCTGATATCTTAACCAGATTTTAAACAGTAGGAACATACAGAAAGAAATCACTGCAGAGGCATCGGTCAAAGTTCAAATGTTGAAGTATTTATAGATGACCTTTGATGATAGCTGCATAGCAGATTAACCATAACACATCAGGTTAAATGTCCTGATGTCTAAAAGATAATCATCAAGAAATATTGTCAATGTAATGTTTTACATGTACTAATTTAGCAGATGCTTTTAACCAAAGCAACATGGAAAGCGAAATAACATTTTGCAAGCTTTTGCTATAAGAATCAAGACACAAGAGAGCACAATATAATTCAATAAAAAAAAACTTGGTTACACACAAGTTTAAGACCAAAAAAAGGAAAGATAAAAAATGATATTCACTATTTCACACAATATCTTCAAACAATTAGAACTGGATTTGTTTGTCATTTAAAGGCAACAACTTTCTATTTCTTTTGCTGTTCTCCTTACATTCTCTCTGTCAGTTATCAATACACAAGTTACTGGAAGCATTCTGGGTTTATCATTTACACTACATGACACACCCCAATTACAAAATGGGCATGAAGACTAATAGCCGTAATCAGAATAATAGCAGGAACAGAAATTCAGACATCATACTGTAAGTCAATCACAGTTTGCAATTATGCTACAACTTAAACAAATTAAATCACATAAACCATTAGTCAAGACTGGCTTGTTCCGCTGTGACTGTTTTATAAATGGGCTGTACTGTTGAATACAATGATGACATTTGGAGATACGCTTAAGTCATGCAGCATTAGGCTGTTATGTCTGACTTAAATTAAGTTAAGACAAGGTTTTAGAAGAGTGTCATTAAAACAGATACATTCTTAAGGGTGCCTCTCAAAACTGCTTATTAATGAGAATGTTTCCCAGCACTTCTGCAAGAGGTTTACATAAAGCCAGCCAGCTCAATGTGGCGTCTTCGGATACAAACAGAACACTTAGAAAAAAACACACATTGAGTACATTGAGATCATGCCATAAAATTCATTATAAAATGAATGAAGAGTAAGATGTAGTACAGAGGAAAATGAAAAAGTAGTGATTTATAGTTGCAAACATCATGCATAGCAAGATCATGACCAAAGCAAGCTGCTTCATCGCTTGGTTCCCCATGTAATGCCAATGTTTTCTTTATACTATTGGCAAAACAATATAAATGTTATGTCTCTTGAGGGTGTGTGTATCTAATGAAGATGAGCTATAATGCAGTCTTATTGCAGCATGTTGGTTCCACCATTTATATCAAAACGAACAATACAAATCTTTGTGCAGATGAAGCTGTTTCCAGCAGATAGGAGAACTGGGAATACGACGGATCAGAAAGGGCTTTTAGTTTCCAAGGAACTTCCCTCAAGATCTTGTCTTTGGCAGGCCCTATAAAATCATGGCGGTATATAGAAGTACATGGAGTTCTGAAAGAATCCGCCCACCAGGGATAGAACAAAATCCACATCTGAATGCCCCTCATCCACTGCCTAATGAAAACCACTGGGAACAACATTCTGGGGTGAATGATACTGGTGGTGATATCTTCTGTAGCGTGTGCTGCTGTAAACCTACACAAACCTCACATTTACTTTACAGTACATATTGTTTGCTTTACAGAAATGCAGAATGTTTCTTGCCAGAAAACTGTTATTTGTAATGATTTAAGATGATGGTGTGTGTCTGCGTGTGTGTGCATGTGTGTATGCACACTAAATTGTATCCATTGCTGTTGACTATCAGAGAGGAACGCTGAGAAATAAGCTGAAATAATAGCATTAATTGATTAAGCTATAGGTTTACCTTATGTGTAATATGTGAGGGTGGTAGAATATCTCCCTGGAGAAAAAACAAAACAAAACACTTAAAACATTTAAAATAAAATAAATGTTACAATGTGGGTATTTTGAGTGTGTGCGTGTGGGTGGGTGGTTTGACTGTTCTGTAAGCGTGCACTTTAATTCAATTTCCCTGTGATTATACCACTATAACTGATGCCAGCTGGGCAGGTCCCCACTGGGTGGGGCCTCTGGCACTCCTAAACTTTGCTGGCATCTCCAATCAGATTCCTGGCTGTCTGCATTGCCCAGACGGGCCCATTTGCCTGAACCGAGAACTGCTGATCAGTGCCAGTCTCCAAACAGACAGCACTTGTAAAACAGGTTCAGATGCAGTGATGTTTATGTCATTTACAACAGCTTTGTGCAATTATTTTGTGTTTCCTGAGAGAAAATGAAGTAGCTGTGTCTCGTAGGAGGACAGGAGATGTGTGGTGCGTGGCTGTGCATATGTCTGTGTCTGGAAGCATGGATGGGTAAATATGTATGAAAAAATGATGTGATGAACTGCAGATTGTGAGAAAGTAATATAGAACTGCAAAGCTACAAAACTACAAGTTAGCAACAATACACATCTCTGTATACACTTAAAGAACCAACTTTAAAAAAAGGTTGTGATCACTGAAAGAAAAGTTAATTCACCTCCAATTTTCTGCGTTGTGCACAAATTTGTGATTATGCAGTTACAGTATTTAACCACTTTAATTTATTTTTGCTACTGCACTCAAGTTTAGTTTATTTCATTTTAAATAACCGGGCAACGGGCCTGTAGTTCAGAGCATAATTTGCATAGAACTCAATTAGAAGAATATTTCAAGTTAAGTGTTTTTGGAATTAAGTGTTATTGTAGATATTTTTCAGTAAGAGAAAATCTTGTGAATAAACTTTGTGTTTAAGTGTTTAACATTCTGTTATTTTGGACATTTAGTTTGTTTCATTTTTAAGTTTTGTTATTTTTTACAAAAACACAGACATTCTATAGAAATAAAGAAATGAATTTTTAATGTTAAATAATATGATGTCAGGCACTATGCATACAAATACTACTGCAGGGGTCAAGTAACCACTGAGCTTCCTCTGTGGTGTTGCAAAAGCTGTAATATGTGCCATGTAAACACTTGTGGTTTACATTCATAACAAAAGCATCTCTTTCAACATCCTTCAACAACAGCTGGTCCATACAGTTTGGGTCTGGTGGAGGACACAAAGAATCCCACAAATTCATTACTGCAGTCATAATAATTATGACTTGAAAGTGCTGACTGTAATTATGACCTTAAATCATGATATCATGACTGGGTCAAGTTTAAATTAAAAGTCAATAAAACAGTTAAAGCATCACAAATGATTTTGGTGATTATGACACGGATTAAAAGCAGCAAGCATTTCTCTAGCAGCCTTTCCAACTTTTTGGACAGGATACCAAGCAAGATAGAGGTAGACACCAGTGATGGCTGGCGCACACACAGCACTCACACTCCATAAACTTATCAGTGCAGAGGTCTGCACTCTATAGTGCAGAGGTCAAAGAAATGTGTTTTCAAATTCCCAATACTTTTTGTTGTTGTTTCATAGACATCAACATCTCAAAAAGCTGTTCAATCACTATCTGATGTGTATTTTACACAACAATGGTACGCATAAAAGCTACATGTGTATCGACCACTATAACCAAAATATATTTGCTTGACATATTTAGAAGCAAGCAAATAAAACCCCAAATCTCTGTCTGTGAAATTATGCTGATTGTGAAAACGGTTGCATGATTATTTGAATGAATATTCTCCCTGCCAAACCTTAAACCTTAGTATCATCAGTTTCACATAACTGTCAAAAACTGTCAAATGAATTGGGCAGTCTCTTGACCAGAGCAACCAGACTTAATGCCAATAATCAAAAGATTGGCTATGCAAGGATAACTTGATATTAAACACATAAACCTGTGATGAAATACTACACTTCCTACTATTTTCTGACAACCATAACCTTTTGTTGTAATAGTTGTGCTACAATGGCTATGGCTTTCAAATTTTGATTACTGCGTTTATTACAAAATAAAGGCTTTTGTTGAAATGCCTTGGCTATTTTATGATGCATGCCAGTTGAACTCTTACCACTAACATTCCTAATATTCCTTACAATAGAGACAAAGAGTATTTCAGAATACTACATTTACATTTATTCATTTGGCAGACACTTTTATCCAAAGCAACTTACAGTGAATTCAAGGTACACATATTTTTTTTAATCAGGACTTGCCTTCCCCTGGTATCGAACCCACAAACTTTGCAGTGTTACCACAATGCTCTACCAGTTGAGCTAACAGGAAGGCCTAAAAGCTACTACTAAAATCTATCACAGATAATATCAAGTGCACAGCAACTCCATTGCTGTGTTTTTATACACGGTGTATTAAGGATGTCATACTTATGTTCCATGTTGTCTTTGTTCTTTGTTCATTTAGTCCCTTGTTTGTTTCTGTAGAAACCATACTAGTCACCTTTCAGTTCCTCAATTGTTCCCATAGAAACTAATTGGTCTCACCTGTGTCTTGTTAATCCCTCTGTTTTTACATGCCTTAGTTCCCCCACGTTATTATCAGTGCTTGTTTAGCTGTAGTTTTTATTATTGCTCCTGCTCTCCAGTGTTCCTAAGTTTTGTAATTAAAAGTTTATTTTTTACGTACACTTCCTGTTTATTTGTGCTGCTTCTGCACACACTGTGACAGGATTAACTACAACTAACGATTATAATAGATAAACCTGGTGCTTGACCTCTTCTGGTGACCCATTTTATATGGGTGTGACATTGCCAGACTCATTTAGCCAAAGAGACAGATTTCCTCTTCAAAACAATCACATTGGTTAATTGGCTGGAGTTGAGTGGGTAGGGTGGTGAAGGTCTTTGATAACAATGTCCCCGCCACATCTACTTCCACACTGCACCCCTCACAGACCAAGGACCCACCATTTGTGCAGCGGGTCATGAATCCAGAGTCTGGAGCCCAAACACATTTGAGTCAGGCCAGGTGTGTGAGCTGGTGCCAATGTCATTGGCTTTACTATGGAGTCAGATGCCACTGCTATCTGTTCTTGTTAACTCACTCTTTGTCCCACCTTATTCCTATAGGCCCATGACTTTATGTCCCACCTTCAGCTCCACCTTGGTCCATTGTTGCTTTGGCCCCACTTGGGATATCTAGACTCTTTTTATTTGTTATGATAGCAAGTAATTGGTCTTACCTGTGTCTTGTTAATCACTATGTATTTATACTTCTATGGTCTTCTCCAGTTCTTAGTCCTTGTTGGGTTATGGTGTTTGAGGTCTTTTGTTTCTCTGTTTAATATTAAAAGTATAAGTTCAATATTCTTTTCCTGTTTCATTGGATTATTCCTACACACCATGGTTAGTGGCATATAAGTATGCATTTACAGTTATTACTGCAATAAATTTGTAAACACATAGACACTAACAAAACAACAGACAAGAAATACTGTAAAAGACAAAATAACGCGTTTCCAAGATGCAGTGTTTCTCATGTCATTTTAAATGTGTCTTTGTTAGTTAAAGCCATAGGAAATTTTTAAAAAATATACATTTTATCTTAATTGAATATATCCATGAATGAGCTTTGTGAGAGGGGAAGATCTTAAATACTGTCTGTTCCCACACAATGCTCTGGTGCAACTTCAAACCTTGACTTGCAATAAAAATAGAAATAGAATTTAGTTGCTATAAGTTTTTAACTATAAATTAAAAACTATAACTATAACTTATAACTATAACTTATAACTATAAGTTTTTATGATATATTTATGTTGCTCGTTTTGAAATCTATAGACTTAAACTCCAGCAGGAACAAGATCATATAGATTTAAATGAAACATGGTTAAGGGGAGAGTGCCAGTCATTTTATCCTCACAATATTGACACATTTGAATATGTAAGCTTTTAAAATGCAGAAAAATAAAAAGTGACATCAACTATCTAGGAATGCCAGAAATTATAGGGACAGTCTAGATTTATTATTTCAGTCGACGTAAGTCAGTCTCAGTGGAATCACAAAGTTTCATTTGGGAGTAAGAAACAGACACTTTTCCCAGCTCTTTCTAAACGACTCCACATACAACACACAAACACACACACACATACACTACTTCCCACAAACAAAACACAAATAAACAAATGGGACAAACAAGCCACGGCAGCATGCACTATTATCCAGGAGCCAATGGGAAATAAACACAGGCAGTGTCTAATCTAGCTGCTTACAGTGAACACAGTAAATAAACTGTCCAGCCCAAGGGTATTGTGGGACTGGACACCACCACGTTGACTGTCGCCCACGTGCATGACTCAAAGATGACGAAAGACCTTTGGGAACAATGACATTGTCATAGGAAACAGGGAAAGGCAACTATTTTTGGATATTTCCCATATAGCTATCATATACAGTGTTTAACTGTTTAAAACCTTTATTCAAAACAAATAGATTGCATGTCCAAATATGTAGACATAAGTGGACGGACAGACAGACAGACAAATGGATGGATTGATGGATGAATGCACTTTGCAATAACTCTGCTAATATTTTGTTGACATCAGAGCACAACCACAGCCAGTCTCTGAGACTTTAACGGAACGAGGCCTACAGCCATGAACCATCTGGCCCAAACCTCTGCCTTTCTCTAATCCCCCTCCAGTAGCTAAAGCACCCATGCAGCTCTACATTTTTCTCTCCTTTATAAATATTGCGGTCCATCGATCATTTCACTTTACCAAACTCTGGCTCAGGCATACCAAGGACAAGTGATTTCTGCTTCCACTTGATTTATTCATTTTCCTTTTAAAAATCAAAACCCCGTAAAAAGCCTAGGCTGGGTTTTGTGCATCAGGAGACTGACCCATTTGTAGATTTGTAATCAGAGCACCAGACTGCTTTGATTTATATCAGTCCTGTATTTTCAAAGGATGTTCTGTTTTTTCATCTGCGTTTGTGGGTTCAGAATGAACGCATAGCCTGGGTAGCTACAGGATTTCAGGAAAACAAACAAAAAAATACTTTAGATCTTTCTCCACCATAATGTCTCTTTTTCTTTCTCTCGCAGTCTTCTTCTTTTCATCATTGTCAGTTTTGGTCTTGTTTTTAACCTCTGCGGTTTTTCCATGTGTGGGAGATTTATTCCACACATCTCTAATGGGTGATAACCTGTAGGCGTACTTTGCCTGCATTTTAATGATGTGGAGAACTCAAAATTAAGAATGAGTGATATGTTAACTTAGCTACTAAGCTTTGGACCATGGCAACAGACAACATGTTTTAGTAAAAAGGGAATAAAAAACTCTTTGGGTGTTTTTTAGAGGTTAAAGCACGAGGTGCTGGAACCTTTTAATTTGTTATGTTATGTTTTTCATTTTTTCTTTATGTATGGTCAAGCCCCTGTTGTATCTGTTAGTTTTCTTATTATTTTTCATCTTTTGTCATGGAAGTCTATGGAAGCCCATAGAACAGAATGGTATGAAGTTTTGAAATTTGGCACACAGATAGAGGACAGCCTAAAAGGGATTTTAAAAAGATGAAAAGCAGAACAACAAGATAAAATGCAAAACCATGTGAAACAACTCACATAATTTGAATTAAACTCACATTGCCTATCTAAGCAGGTCAGTGTCGGGCAATATTGACTAACCAATAGACCACTGGTTCTATGTCTTTTTTATGTATTTAGCAACCATCATATTTGTTAGCAACCATCATATACATTCTCTCCTCCATATGAATTATATTTTAACATCTATGCTGCCAACGTCTGCTATTGTGGCCACTGCTGTAAATCTACCTCATTTCCCCTCTTTCAGAGCTGCACTTGACCCAAGCTGCCTCAGCTCAGTCTGTGCCAGGTACAATATTTCACCCCCTCTGATGTAAACTCAGTTTGGTTTCCTTTCCTGTTACGTCTCAGACTTTTCTTGTATGATTTTATGATTTGTTGTCGCAACTGACTAAGTTTGACAACTGACAAACTTATTGTTCACTATTTTTGTTTGTTTGCTGTTTTTGTTTGCAATGCTATTTTGACAAAAATAAGTAAGTGAGCTAGTGTAACTAAATGATGTGTTGTCAAAAGGGGTCTCATATCCAAGATGAGACCCCTGCATTTAACACATCCTTAGTGAGAAGTGAACACACACACCAAGCAGTGGGCAGCTATCACTGCAGCACCCAGGGGTTAGATGCCTTGCTCAAGGACACTTCACGGGCTACCTGCCTGTGCTGGAATCAAACCAGCAACCTACTGATTACAAGCCAGACTCCTTAACCAGTAGACCACAACTGCCACAAATATAAATAACCAGACTGAAACAGACACATTTTGTTCCTGTGACTTGTACTCTTACTTCTGGCGTCCAAACAAGACAAGGGAATTTCAATTTGGATCAGATATCAAAATATTCCAACCAAAAGGATAAACAGAGAATGTGTTAATGATGACAGTTGTGGAAACGGCAACTGTATCTGCACCGCAAACCTCTGGCATGAAGTGATTATGTTTCACCACCCAGAGAAACAGAAATATCATTTTGACACATTCAAAAATCTTAACCTTCTCTGAATAAACTGCCTGATGATGTCTTTTAACCATACTGAATCTGCTTTGTCATTTGTGGCTTACTGTATTTACATAACCCAATACCCCTTACAGCTTTCTGGGTCCAGAAAAAAGACATGCAAACATGCCCTTTATAGTGCCTACTAAAACAAGAACAGAATTTGGGATTCCAATTCTGTCATTTTCGGTTTAGATGTAATTAGATCTTGCATTTTTAAATCAATATTTAGAAAAATGTCTGTGATTAAACCAAACTGTACTGCTTCTGTGTTATTATTGGCATGTTTTAAACTAATATCTTGCACGCTTAAGTAAAATTCACAAGCACAGTACAAACACAATTTTTTCTTGTTTGTTTTCTTTGGTAACGATTGCTTCAAAATGAACATGAATGTAAAGGTCACTTATTTTTCCATTACTTTTATTTCATATTGGTTGAATTGCTTTTTGTTCAAATAAACTGAAGTTTTTATCACCTCTGTTTTTGTAACATTCCTCTGTGCCTGCTATTTGTCACAATTTTGCTGCTTTGAAATAATGGAACATTGTAATAGTGCTATATGGATACATTTTAATTGAATTGAAAAACAATCATTTTTAAGCAGGGTTATATCTAGGTTCTGATACTGCCCTGTGAATATACCTGTGGTCCATGTATAAAAAAAACGAGACCTAAATAAGTTACACAAGAGGATGTCTATTAACATTTACATTTATTTAGCAGACATTTCTATCCAAAAGAACATGAGGCACATTCATGGTATACAATCATACGTACATTGTATCACATTTGTGTTCTATAGGATCTGAACCCTACAAGAACCAAGGGGACAGAAGTTGCAGTAGCTACACCATGATTGCAAACAATATTGTAGCGACCTGGGGCATGACGGGTAATCGCGAGTGTGGTGTCATTAAAGATGTTTAATCATGTTAAAGCACCAGCCGCGATTGTTCCCGTCATGTCGCCTGTGTTTGTCATTGTTATGTGTGATTGTGTTTATTGTTGTATTTATAATGTGTTACGTGTTTATTGTTGACTATCGTCGGGGCGATTGGTGTCTGTAAGAGGGGCCCCATGGCGATGGTCAG
>JBAJNP010003375.1:0-40065 GCA_036877545.1 Yasuhikotakia modesta
CACTCGTTTCTCTTTGCTTAGCTGATTTGTTCTTGCCATAATCAATTCTAAAATTCATAATCATATCAATTCTAATAGTTGTCTAATAGGGCTGTTGGTTGTGAATCAACTTGACTTCTCTACAATACAACTGGTGGTCCCAACCCAATAAATAAGGAAAGAAATTCTACTAAGTAAGCCTGACAAGGCACAACTGTTAAGCAAAAACCATTTTAGGTGACTTCGTCATTAAGCTCACTGAGAGAACACTGAGGGTTTGCAGCAATATCCAAGTTTTTTGTTAAGTACATAATTCCGCATGTGTTCAATAAAGTTTTGATGCCTTCAGTCAGAATCTACAATGTAAACGGTCATGAAAATAAAGAAAACTCATTGAATGAGAAGGTGTGTCCAAACTTTTGGCCTGTACTGTATATTGTACTTAAGTCATTCTTATTTAATGATGAATCTAATAATTAGATTCTAATATAATAATAACCACAACAATAAACCACTTAATATTTTGTTAAGCACTTTATCTATTGTATGGATTTAAAACAAAAAGATGGTGAAGCTGGTGAACATTCTTCACCAAGTATGATGCCAGAAAAAATAATGCCTGGCCTATACAGACATATAAATTCATTCAAGTGTGTATTTTCGTGTCTTTACTCATTTTAAAACAATCAGGTTTAGCTTGATTCTCCTTTTGATATAGACTAGGATTGATGTTCCATACAGTTGCAATGTCCAAACTTAAGCAGGTATAGAGTATAGAGCTATAAAGGTATAGACGTGGAGAGGACAAGTTGGTCGCAATTTAGCAAGTTTATGAAAACAATTAAGTAAATATAGCAGCAAGCAGCAATTGTCAGGGTTCAGGTGCTTTTAAACTTTAAGTGCACGCATGAATTATTTAGCACTTCATATTTGAAAGCCTAAATAAAAAATGTGTGAAAGTTGTCAATCAAATGTTTTAAAACAAGGAAAACATTTAGTTGCACTTGGTGACCTTATTTAAAAAATACATTAATTCTTTGATAATCAACCAGGTCATTAAGACTATAGTCTGCCACAATTCTTGCATAAAGTATCTTGATTGCTTCAAAATTCTATTTGATATCTCAACATTCTTACAAACATCTTTGAGAGGTTTGTTTTGGCAGACACAAAAAGAAGCTTTTTCTCCAAATGAATGAATGAAAGACAGACGTGCAGTAAACAGTCTGGCTTTACGTCAGTTCCTTGCGTCCTTGTTTTGCCCATTTTATTTTTATCACACCATTCCAGGTCACATTAGACCTCCACAGCACTGCCTAATCAGTCATAAATCCAGCCACCGCTGAGACAACCCATAAACAAACACATGGAAAGAGGCCACTATGCCAGTGACAAGCATGGGACAATTCTTTGGGCTTTGTGGCTTTTCTGGATTTTTTATGTGCATGAGGCCAAAGTATCAAACGTTGATACAATAGCCAGAAGGGTTCAATGTAAATAGTTCAGGTCTATCACTTTTAAAGTGTTTCACCGCCTCCGTCACATTTCATGCCACATGCTGTTGACAAAATACAGGCAAAATACAGGCTAATGCAAATTTGCCTGTATATTCATGAAACAAACAAGCATTTAAATGGGTGAATTGTAATTTGTAAGTGCAGTTGCAGCATTATTTCACTGTGGTGGCACGGTATCACATTTTCACAATGAGGTGCTGCCAAATCTTAGAGGAAGAAGAGCAACGTGGATTTTTTGATCCATTAATTTTATCTCAGCATCTGTATTCTGTTGCTGCCAAGGTGAATTTTGTTTATCCAAGTATGTTCAATTGTTTGTTGTAAGCTTTTCTAAATGCAATGTGACATGCCATTAGTGTAATTTTTCAGCTTAGCAGTTATGGCTTGTAGAATCAGATATTACTTTACAAAATAAGTTTGTGGGCAGAAAAATGATGGGGAATGGTGAAACAGTGCAGACACCATCTGATTATCACAGCACTGCACTGAAATTTAATCACTGGCTGCCCACACTAAATTTTAGACTGCTGAAAAAACTGTTAATATTTGAATAATAATATATTGAAAATGTATATATTTGAAAAAAATTACCACAGGACTTTAGATTCTCTATGGGCATCTGTGGTTTTTCTTAACATACTTTAAAACCATCACGTTTATTACTATTCCCATGATAGTCATTGTATTTAGGTAATACCCATCTTTATACATTATGAGCTACAAATCGGCAGATGTCAGCTGGCAGTCCAAGGTCTTGCTAAGCATGAGGGGTTGTTTAAGGTCTCTATGTCATGTGCAAAGCATTTTAATGAGCTGAGCTCACAGTGGGCTCTGATGATGTCAAGAAAGGATCAGGTGAGGTCAGTCAATAACCTTTTCTAGCCTCTTAAAGGAGACCATTTCATAATCCTCATCTTAGGCACACAGAAGTGCACTTAAGGTGGAACAAATGTCCTTTGCCATCAGTCTCTTTGTCATCAGTTTTGTATTCATAACAATTACTCAAACTGTGTGGAGATGTATAGGGCTGTACATTTATACAGTTTTCTAACATAAACTAATATTAAGTAATCATTAGTCAGACTGAGTGATAACCGCTAATGCTGACTATTATAGGGCATGTGCTTGTGTGTGTGTGTCTGTTCAAACCTGTGATGTCATCATCTGCGTGGGTGCCGATGGGGGTACTGGAGCCCTGCGCTTTTTTAATTCCACTGTTGGGGACATCCTGGAGATGTTCATCACAGACTGAGACTGACCCAAAGTGCTGGGACGGGTCTCCACACACGAGACACTTGACACCACTGACACACCCTAAAAATAACACAAAGAGACAAGAGGGGTTAGAGAAAGAGGTACATACACACACTGAAACAGGCTGCAGGAACACAAACAGTGTGTCTAAATACACACATTTGTATTTACATACATGCATACACAGTTTACAGAAAGTTTTTACAGAAACCGGACATTTCCTGAAATAGATGAGATAAAATAGTTGTAGTACAAAGAATTAATACAAAAAAGAACATGTTTTTGACAATTCTAAACAACTGTTGCCATCACAAGTCATCACTGATATCATTACCGGGATACTTAAGATTGTATGACTTTAATCCGTTTAGTGCTGACCAAAAATCTGAATAAATTACTGATATACTTACTGATGTGTCTTTCTGATGAGATCAAAAATTACAACAACTTAATTTATAAGTTAAAGTAAACAAAACAGTTTTTGACACAAATTTATTGACACATTTACAGAGGGACCCATATGTATTACATTGCAGTTCAGTAGTTTACACTTTATACTTTGCTCCAATATCCTGTGTGTGTGTGTGTGTGTGTTTAAGCCCCTTAGAGGGAAGCAGGTGAGGCAGAAAGCCACCGTTCAGAGCCGCAGAGCTCCAAGACACTAAATTTAAAGGGCAGCAGGTTTAACAGAGGACAGCAAATCAATAACATCTGTGCTGAAAATGTCACGACCTGCTCGCTCTGAGTTTTAAGGGCATTACCCTGGCCATGACCCTGAGGTTACACACTATAAAACAGATGTGCAGAACAGAGAGGGTCTTGAGACATACAGTACAACACAACTGGGTGGAGAGATTAGAGCAAAAGAATCTTCAAAAAAAATCTCCTTTTGTGTTCCAATATATCAGTGTAAGGGTTTATAATGATATTAGGGTGAGAAATAAGGCAGAATTGTCTTTTGTGTTATGTGAGCTTTAAGACATGCAGTCACACACGTATAAAGAAGCAGGGAAATGTTCTTTTAACAGACAGCAGAGAGATCCGAAAATGCCAGAAACGACACCGGAAACTTGTTTGAGTGAGAGCTCAGCTGTTAGCCTCAAGAAGAAACTTAAGTGTGAAAAGTGACAGAGAGCGAGACAGAATATGCAGCCTTACAGCTTGACTGGAGAAGAAAGTGTGACAAACACAGACATGTGATTTAAACCAGACACCGTGAAATCTTATACACACACATCTACACAAACAAACACTCTGACACCTACAAAGAGCAGGAAGACAAAATAATCACAGCTCTCTATCACAGCTGCTTTCATTAGACTACACAAGCTCTCTGCTAAAAGCTCATGTCAACTTTTTATTCTCTTCCCAAGAACGGAATGTTCAAAGCAAGATGGCTATTAGCGGGTTATATAATGGGAAATCAGTTACTGTGACATGTTGGAAATGGCTCTTGGCACTGATGGTGATGATGTGTAAATGCACCTGAACTTTTGTAATTACAGATAAAGAGCAACCAGAATAGAAACAAGCTTTAAAACTTTATAAAGCTTTTATACTTTAAAAATAAGGCACATAGGGCTGTTTGGCACCATGACTCTTGGACTGAAAAATACAGTAACTGGTGCATGAGATGAATTATGGGCATCCATTCTGTTGAGCGCATGAGTGTCTGTTCAGAAACACTGTTTGTTTCTTGGAGAGTAACCGAGAGATGGTCAGAGCAAATTTGGGTGTGGTGATCAGATTTGTAGCAAGTGTGTGTTCTTGCTGTGGTGGGTGATTTCATAAAAACGTCATATGAGGAACACATAAAAACAGCTACACAAAACTGTAATGATACACGTTTAATAATACAAGTCCCCCCTTGACAAATATTACAAAACACAACCATCCTTCTAGATATTTGGGAAAGCAAGTAATAGTGTTAGTCCCAGTGATAGTGGCAAGAAAGTTAACCATCACTTGCTTTGTCACATGACAAAAATAGTTTATAAGCAGTCAAACAGTAGCATCTGGGTTAAGCATGCTGTGGTATCACTACTGGAGCTCACAGCTGTGCTTTTTGTGATTACTGACACCCAGTGGTGTTATCCAGTACTATACTCAATACTAAACAATCTGTGCCTTAGGTTATATAGTTCACTGGGGAAATCATCCTCGGTTTCTAAATATTAAATTGCAATAGGAATTTGGTAAACCCAGTTCAATTGACTGCTGTTACCATATACCATGTGCTGGCCAATAGGCACCCAGAAGTATAAGACGCTTTTTTTTAACAAAAAAACATTATTCTGATTTGAACACATAAATGAAACAGCACAATAATCAGTCTGTGGATAGGAAATGTGTCATAAAGAGTGAAAAATGTATGACAGATGAGGAGGAAATAGTGTATTAGTACAAAACAGTGTAGTTAATGGGTTAGTACTTACATTCATGTTACTATCTGTATTGTCAACAACACTATCACCATCAAGACTGTTCATGTCCTGTGAGACCTGATCTTCAGTCTGAAACAGGAATGTAACACTAGCATGCCAAACATACTCACAATATTCAAACCATGCAGTTTACTGTATAATGAGTGAAAATAAAATACATATTGATCTGTTTTATTTTCACATGTTCAGTTATTTTAGTACACGTTTCTTATGATCTTTTCCTTTGGTTTATTTCCTATGGGTTCAGTTTTCCAACCTTATAGCCAATAATACAGTGTGTTTTTTGTAGTTATGTGTTTCTATGAATGCAGTTAAGTAATATAGAGCACTGTAAGAGGTGTAGACACAAAACATGTGTGAGTTTGTTTGTTTATGCATGTGTGAGCATTTGTTCTACCTTTGATCTCCTGCGATTAAACTTCAGGAATCCCAGCAGCCCTTTCTTCTCTGACCCACTCAGACTCTGACTGGAGTAAAGACATTCTGCTGTAGGACAAACACAATCATTCAGCATCTTACACAAACACACACAATACACTATAATAAACTGGGATTAGGTCAAACAGTGGAACTTTTGTTATATCTGAGCAGCAAATTCTAAGATGGCTAAAGTCAGGTTAAGCTTCTGACTAGATTAGCATTTCCAGAAGCAAATGCTAATGCTGACAGGGCAGTTTTAGGTAAGTTTAGGTTTTAGACTTTAGTTCTGCTTAAAATGAGCAGAATGCACATAATAATAAACAGTCCTTATGCAGTGTATGGATGTTTAAACATACACAAGAAAGACAAAACCACAAATGCAAACATTAAAAATGTAGTGATACCAATGACTTTAGTGTAAAGCAGAATACACTATCAAAACTTTATTTCAAACTTTATTTTTAGTTTTTTATACAAGTTATAAATTGATGAACAAATTGACTTTGTTTGAGATTGGTTAAACATATTGCATATGTTTAAACTTACACTGAGAGGTTTAAAACAAACTTGCAAAGCAGCACAGTAATTTCCCATCATGCAACACAGTAGTCAAAAACACTTGAAGACTTCACATGTGAAGTCTTCTGAAAGCTCTTAGCTGTGGTGTAAAGTGCAGCTTCTGTTACAGCTTCTGTTACAGCTTCTGTAACAGCGTACTATAAACAGTACAACATTCCATCAGAAGATGGCGCCACACTTCTGTGTAACGTCTCCACATCAACACGTTCGATAGCACTACCTTAAAAAGCTGCATT
The DNA here is from genome assembly GCA_036877545.1 of Yasuhikotakia modesta. Classification (NCBI taxonomy): domain Eukaryota; kingdom Metazoa; phylum Chordata; class Actinopteri; order Cypriniformes; family Botiidae; genus Yasuhikotakia; species Yasuhikotakia modesta. Next base: position 6,430 of record JBAJNP010003375.1, read on the forward strand.
GCAAGCAGATTGCATAAACTAAACCGACACAACGAAAGCCACTAAGCATCACAGCATAAGAGCTGAAAACACATGACATTAGTATGTCTTAGTTTTCATGTGTAACAGGTTATTTAAGCACACTGAAGCATGATCTACAACAGACAGGAAAGTTAAACAAAGCCACTGAGAACACAACCATCTACACAGCATCAGTACCTGAGTAGCTTAGGCCAGGGGTTGAAACCATTTTAGGCTGTAGAACTGTAAACAATCAAATGAGAGTAAGTTGAGATTTAGTGTTTACGCTTGGCTTTGTCTTAAGTGCACTAAGCAATAAAGGACATTAAAGTTTAACAGAAATGTCATGGGTCCTTAATGGCTTGTATTGAGGTATGCTGTGTAATTAATACCACTGGCTAAACTTTTATCTATAAAGACGCTACCTCTGAAAATACAATTTGAACATCTAAACATATAACCAAAACTAAAACCACTAAACATCTATATTTAAACCACAAGTTCACAAGTGTTTTTTCTTCAGAACCCAGAGCATTGATACAACACAGGGCCAGTGTTATTCATCATGTATATTGGGGTTGCCAAATGCAACCCCAATATAGTTGAAAAAATGCAAATTACTGCATATCAGACTTTCCTTCCATGCTGGTCAGACGTATAATGAAATGTAACATCTTGGTAACTTGGCATGGGAAAGTGAAAGTGTTATAACAAATCCTTCATTGAAGACATACCTTGTGCTTGATCCAGGACATACAGCTCTTTGATCTCCAGCTCACTCAGGGTTTTTTCTAAGTCCAGCTCATGCTTGCTGATGTTGTCTCTGAGCAGCAAAATGTGGGCTGGATCAAACTCACACTTTTGGCAAATCACAGGCACCAGGGTTCGCAAGGGGACCAATGGGTTAACTCGAACCACAGCCTTTTGACTGCGGTGATAGTTCAACACCAAACGCACTGTTTTCTGCAAAACATAAATGAGAAAAGGCAGACACAGACAGAGAATAGAATTAATATGCTATTGAAAGGAGGAAAGAAATGAAGGAGTTAATTCTTTGACAAAAGACCCCTAACCCTAGAAGCACAACTGTAGCAGGGTACATTAAATATAAACATGTCTACCTCTGTGCGGTAAAAATCCCCCAACAACAGACACTCTGTGGTCATCAACACTTACACAATTAAGAAGAGATGCCACAAAGACTCTCTACAAAACGGCATTTAAGGTGGTCTTAACCTGGTAAGATCTTTGCAGGTGGGCCCCATGCTTTTGTTTACCTATTGCTTAACTATTGTCCAAGAATTTCACATAGTATATATAATTACAAAGGTCAAAGGGTTTAGATTAATATCTGAACACATGTCTCAGTAACCAATGTATTGTGCAAGGAAACTGTGCTTTAAATCTGAATTCAGTCAGGCTCAAATTGTCCATGCAAAGTGTTTAAAATATAACATCTCTTTGCACTTTTAAACCAGAAGCTTATTAGAGATGGATAAATATAGATTTATTCTCCACTGTTTACACCAGATTTCATATAAGAGAATAACCTGTTATTGTTGTTTTCCAAAGTATGCATGAAATATCCATTGCTGTTATAAAAACAGTATGAAATATCAACCATAGAGTAAAATAAGCCTACGCACACGATTCCACAAGCAGGAGATATGTTGAGTCTGCACAGGTTTGTGCAGCTTAACTATGTTATAGCAGCTTGTTGTAAACATTCACATTTGCTATTAGAAAAATATTATTTATGTGGCTAAAATACTGATATGTATGTGAATAATTTATGTAAATTGTGATGACAAAAGCATATTGTTTGGGGCATATTGGAATCAGACAAATGCAGACACAAGAGACATATGACATTTTAACAAAGCAGAGGGCAGATGTGTGATTGATGTTTTTGTTCCACTTGTTCAACTTCAGTTGATGTGTAAAGTTGACGTTTAAAGAAAGTGTTGTTTTACTTGTGACGTTTGCTCTGATAACCACACGCATTCCCACATTTAAAAAGAGGTGAGACAACAATGTGCAGGACATGCATTTTCAGACACTGCACACTCAACGTCACACCTAAAAGACACACCAATACATATACATACATAAATATTTATATACATATATATAAGTTATATGATATATAAAAATTAAGATAAAAAAATGTTTTTGGAAAACTTTGAGAGAACTTTGAGAGCATGTTCTAAGCATTCCTGGGTAGCTAGGTAGTGCCATTCCGTGGTCTAATATTACTGCATGGTTACTATCTGTATTCACCATTGTCCAAGGTAACCTGTTTTGTACATAGCTAATGCTAGTTCTCACACACAAGAACAAAGTTATTTCTAAGCTGACATGTGCAGCTCACACATGCAAACAGCCTTTTTTTTATAGTGATCCTCACAAATGTGTTCAGACTATTTAAAATACTCTGTCCAGAGGTCAGGCATGAAAAAAGAGAGAAATTGAGAGAGAAAGAGAGAGAGAGAGAGAGAGAGAGAGAGAGTGAGTGAATGAAAGAGAGAGGCCCAGCAGAGGAAATAATGCATGGTAACTAAAGGTAAGACTCTCATCAAATATTCACACATGAGAGGAAGAAAGGGCACTCGAGAATGTAAGAGACAGAGAATGCACACTTGGTTCAGCCTGTTAAAGACTTACTATACCTTCACTCGAACCCTTTTAATGATCACTCCACCCTCCTGCTTTACTACATAAACCATTAAGACAAACATATGGGTTGTAGACAAACCCTTGGGGCTCTGGCAAATGCCTAAACTTGCAACCATTTGTACATACAATTAAAGAATGATACAGCTGACGATGCCTTCTTTAAAATCTCTATATAAAAATCAGCAGTCAAACAGACACTCACCTCTGGCACTTTGGGTGGAGGTTTCCGTAGCACTTTGTCCTCAAACACTCGCTCTTTGATCAGGGCACAGGAGACATCCAGGGCGCCCAGTAGGGCATTGGGCTTGAAGCCCACAGGCTGAGCATCAGGTGACAGCAGCTCCAGAGTGTGATATGCTGGATTGAGATGGTACTGACTGCACAGATCCACCAACAGGTCCATCAGAGCTTTTCTGAAGATACAGGAAGAGAAACAAAGGCACAGAAAGACAGAGTTACTTGACAGTTAAGACTTGTTTGAGACAGAGAGAGATAAAGAAAGAGGGAGAGAGAGAGAGAGAGAGAGAGAGAGAGAGAGAGAGCTTAGGTTACAAGTGTTACATAATGTAATAAAATTGCTAAATAAATGCTGCTGACAAAGGGTTTGGACTCACTAACCAGCTGTCAGAAACTAAACTGGCATCTACCAGAAACTGCTTTGTATTGTTCTGTCACTTCAAAATGAAAAGTTTAAGCAAACAATCAATCATTCTTAGTCAAGAATGCAAATGTAACGCCTCATAGCTAACACTATACAGGTATTAAACCTTAAACCTTTTGGTTACCATGCCAGATCTTTTACCCTAGCATCACACCAGGTAAGGGCAGGAGTACATGATTTAATATAAAAATGTAATAACTGCAGGGTTGTACAAGGCGGCATATATATGCACATACTATGGAGAAACTGAACAAGGCTTTGAATCTCTGTAGTACCAGTGCTTTGCTCATACAGTCTTGAATTAACAACTAAAAACATAAAAATATGCTCTAGTGACAAAAAAGTGTTATGTCTTTGTACATTTAATTGCTTACGAATTAATTGTACACCTTGCTACACAACCTGAGGTACATTTAATGTCTTCAGCACAAACTGTACAAGACGAGTTAAAGATATTCCACACATGGAAAATATAAAGTTGAGTCTTCAAGTTACTGAATGACTGTCTTACATAATGTAGTATGAAACAAGCAACGTGGTGCACAAAAATTTGTCCTGAATTAACAGGCCTAACAGAAGGTGTTATTTTTGTACCATATGACAAAATCAAGTGCCATCTAAGTTAACACACTCTTATTGACACAAACACACAAACTAAGTCATTCTAACCAAAACAAGCTAATGGTTAAACAAGCCAAAGTTCATAATCATAAGTTAATATGTCTTCCAACACAAACACATTGACCACATGCTTTTATCAGTGAGGTCACTCAACAACTGCACAAACATATTTGTGACTGAAACTTATCAACCTAAAACTTCTCAATATTCCTTCAACATAAGACACAACATCAGTCATCACAACTATTGTTGCCCTTTTTAAAGATTCCAAAAGTGACACTTCCATTTACTCACTGGATCAGAACAATGTTAAAGTTTTTGGTTCACACTTTGATTTGCTCAACAATCAGGTAAATGATTTCAGGAATTTAACACCTTTTTTCAGTTCAATTTAACTAAACTATTAATTTAAAGATGCCTTGACATTATCTCAAACTTTGGTATGTCTGTTTTATGTTCTCAAATGATAATAATGAACATCATAATATTGTGTTCCTCTTTAAACAGAGTACTGAATGCTTTTACTACCTCAGACACTAAGTTTCGGTGTCTACAGCTGCCATCCCAACATTAACCAATCAGACATCAAAACATTTCCGTAACCAGATCACACAATTACACTATTATTATGACTGATCAGTGACATCTCCTTTAAGTACTTGTGCGATAGTGACTATTCCTGCATTAGCTCTTTTAAATGAGCGTACTGTAATCACCTGCCATCCACATTGATGGTGGTCTGGTACCCTGTAGGCAGAGTGATGTGGAGATCCACACTGGATCTAAGCATGTTCTCCTTGCTGTCTCCTCCAGAGGATCCTCCTCCATCAGGCACAGCATTACGAAAAATCCTGCGGGGGGCAGGCTGAGGAGGGCGTGGTGGAGGGGGGGCCCTGGCCTTCATTCTCCTCCTGTAGGTAAAGCAGAGGCAGCATTAGGTTTAGGTTTAGGTTTGATGATCAAGTGAAAACAGAATCATGTTTAAGTATGAGGGTTTATTCTCTGCTAGTTAATCAATACCTACCACACTGAACAAACCATTCATACATTTATTACATTTATATACATTTTCATATTTACATTTATTCATTGGGCTGATGCTTTTATCCAAAGGCAACTTACTGTGAATTCAATATATACTTATTTTTTATTATCAGCACTTGCCTATCCTAGGATTGAACCCACAACCTTTGCGCTGCTAACCCAATGCTAAGACCTTCCCAATTAAACAGAAACAAGCTATTTTACTGCCACGTTCACTCAAATATAGCTCTCTTTCTATTACATGTTTATTTTGGGGCAATACCAGAATAAGACCCTGGTTTAAGTATTAAACCATGTAAACAGTGATACAGCAGTATAGCACTCAAAAAGGGTAAAAATAAGTTCTTCCTTAGAAGAGTAATTTAACAATACAACACCTTATATCAAAATTCTTTACAGAATTGCTCTCAGAATGTAGTATTTTTTGTAGATACCAGCCAATCAGATTAGTTCTTGTGACTAAAGCAATGTTCTTGACATTTTTGTGGCAAACATGCAACATTCCGTTTTTATGACGAGAAATTTGGCAGTTTTGCTGATCTTATGTTCTCTTTTCTATTCGCTTATATTTAATGCATTAATAAACACCCGATGACCACAAAGAGTCTGTTGAGTAAATGGAATTCCATCATGTCCTAAAATGTAATCAAACATGGAATACTTTATAATTTTACCATACAACAAATTTGAATCAATGAAGCATTAAATGATTCAATATTTTAACCACATACTTTAATCACTGTTACGTAATGGCTCATTTGTTAGATATTCTCACTGGGTGGTAAAGTGAAACCATGGCAGACATTATGGCTTATGCTCTACTCCGCACTCTATCACTGCACTTTTGTGCTTTTATTGACACGACCTTCAACCCATTCTATCTAATGAGAAACCTTTTATATGACATATCATTCCTTTGCCTCAGTCCTATTATTGTATGCCAAAAGGAAACAATTTAAACATGGTCAACATGCAAGCATTCATTATAAGACATTTTACAGAGAAAGTTATGGAAATACATATGCTGTTTAGAAAACAATCATGTGTTTTATATGTATTAAAATACTCTTAAAATATTCACATACAAGGAAGTAGTGTGCTGGTAAATGTATGCCAGTATAAGAACAGTCTGAGTCAACATCACAATGCTAATGACATTCCAGGGGCATCAAATGAAGCTCCTGCCAAAGAACAATATGTGAATGCCACAACCTTTGCCATCTGTTTGACTGCATTTGTTTATGTAGCCCATCAATTACATAACAATGCACTGGTTCAGGTTACAAAGCTCAGTGATCAAAGTGATTGTGTCATTTCATATTGCAGTAATAAATATATGTTTCATTAGGGTTAGGTTTGTCGTCCTACAATCTTCTCAGCTGATTAGTTCAAAAACTGTTTCGGGCCATAAAAACACAAGATTATCTCATTACGTAATGAGTGAGTTTTTCAAGTAAAAATATGCAATCTGAAAGCTATAAACACCAGCTTTACTCAACCCACAGGATCCTTTTTTTTAGATCAAAAGCATTTAAAGAATCATAAACTACCTACATACAAAATCTCTAAATCTACTATATGGACTGGTATATGGACATTTACACCCAGATGACACTCTTTAACAGTCAAAGATGTATAATTGTTAGCACAAAATAATTTTGTTTGTAAACCAAGTAAAATAAATTTAACCTGCTCAATATGCTGACATGACAACTTGCTAACGTGAGAATTCAATATATTGAAGCAATTTAAGCTTAACAATGCTTTAAGACACTGCTAGGCAACTGGCACTCAATTCAATCTGACTTCCACACAAAAGACCTGGTAATATAATTCATTCATAGAATACACACAGACTGGTAAATCATTAACACATTTTGAGGTTCAAAAAATCATATTTTATTAAAATTCATATTCTCTTACTTTTTCCTTTATAAACTAGGCCACAAGCTCCATAAGCTCCCAATGTCTCATGTCCAATGCCACACTGACATCAAATCAAAAAGTGAGTGTTTTTTAATGTAAACAAAATGGTCAAGCTAATTCCTGTGTCACTGTGCAAATGCTAGCAGTAGATAAAATCATCTTACTACAGTCAAAGCAGCCGTGAGAGTCTACAGTCCGTATCCAAGAATCACACAGAATTCCAGCTACTGGATCATGTTGTGTCGATGATCCTGAAAGACACTTCTGGAGAGCTGAGAGGTGCAGAGCATGTGAGGGTGCCAAAATACTTGGACCCTGAGAACATCCAGTTAATGTTTGATCAAGACAAGTGCCAATATACCTGCTATCAACATGCTGTTGTGTCATTCACTGATTATGCAACTAGCACTTCTCTCCGCCCATCTACTCCAGAGCAGACCAAACGAATCCTTTAACACAATGATTTGAATAACACAATACTGGCTGTGACTTAGATTTCAAAGGATTTGAATGTCCAGGACAAAAGGTCAACAGTTCTATAATGGTTTACTTGTATCCTGTGCACTTGAATTTTGAAGGTGTCCTGGAGGCATTGCAACTTATTTAAAAAATGCCTTAAAAACCCTTATCAATTTTAATAGTTTTTAAATTCTTATAAATAGATACCTATTTATAACTGTAAAAATACAATACAAACACAAACCCAATTTCTACATGTCATATATTCTTTAAACATGCAATAGTAAATAGGCTTAAAAAGGTAGAATAGCTAAATTCTTAGAATAGTTTTTTTAGAATAGTTCTTTCTAAAGTAAATACATTTATAGAAAATAATTATAATAAAAATATTTAATGCATTACAGTATATAATGTGTTATGTATCGTAAACTTATTTTTGGCAGTTACCCCAAACCTCAGCACCTTGTAGGACACTTGAGAGTGTGCGTAATGTGTCACATTTAGCGTGAAAGAACACACCTCCGGAGGTTTAGAAAGTGATTTTTAGAAAGTCGAAATCTCTAGCTACTCAGAACCCACCTTGTCCAACAAAGAGCCCTTCAGACATGAGCTAGCTTCCCTCAGAGAGCAGGAAACTCTCAGCTTCTCAGTTGGCAGCTCCAAACGCCACGACTAGGTTACTAATGCACTGACTTTGTTCTTTAGAGTGGACTTAGTTTTCATTGCCTGACTGATCAGTTTTCTCTATACTCCCTTTAATTCTCACAGCTGTAGCATGGCATATACTATGCTTGTATTAGCATACCGCTGTTTATTACTTCTACAGTAAATCATTTGTATATTGTGTGGAGTATGCAAAAATTCTTCATGCATGGAATACTTGGAACACCTACTGATAGGTGACCTTTGCCAAAGTGTGGAATATGCAGTACATTAGTAACCCATTCTGAAAATGACTTTCTGTTAACCTCACAGGGCCAAATGTTTACACAATCATTTCTTTAATCTAATTGATTGATTAGCAGCATCACAGCTGATAAACAGAAGTATGCAGAAATTCTTCTCTAAACTGCTGAGATGACACTGTTTAAGGATTGCAAAACTCACCAGTCATCTGATTGAAACCTATAATAAGTACAATACATAAACCTATGTATAAACACAATCTTTTGGAGAAAATAGTATTTTGGGCCCACTATAAATAACACTCAGAGGAACATTTACAGTTTCTGACAAACCAATGTCTTTATATTAAGGCACAGGCTGGCTGAACCTGGTTTGTCCACAGATGTCACTGTATGAAATATACAACAGTTCAGGTTTTTACATTTGGACATTCTTTGGTTGAGATTGTGCCTGCAGAATGTTTGCCTGTCTGTTTCCACACACTGCTTGAGCACTAGCCTGATTAACAGATTAGTTAGAATGAGCATCTGCGTGACCAAAATCAGGACACAAACAATTCCCCATTTTACTGTCCCTCCTGTCCATTACACCCTCTGCTCCAGTAAACAAAAACCCTGTAATGTGCAGCAGAAACAATGGACTACTTTCACTGCACCAGCAAATAAATCATATATGCACAATTTACTGAAACTAAACTACTAGACACATCTTTTTTGTTAAAGGAAGTGATTGGAAAAACAGAATACATTCAAACTAGTAACTTAAAAAGAAGGAACTTAGAAAGAAGGAAGCCTCAGAAAGAAGAAAGAAGGAAGTCTTTTTTATGCCATAGCCAGTCAAGTGTGCTGCCATGACATGCAAACAGGAAAACCTCAAAATATTAAAAGCATTAGGTAAAAGGACAAACTGTTTTTTTAATCTACAGTGGGGGTGGGGTGGGGGGATATCATGTTAACTGATATGTCGGTTGTTGAGGATTTTTTTAATGACAGGATAAAAAATTTACTTATTTAAAAATGGTAGCACAGCAAGGATTTACATAATAATGAAAAAATAGAATTACTTCTTATGTTGTAAATTTATTAAACAAAAAGTACATTTAAAAACACTGTATTGAATGCTGTTCAGTGGTATACTGAGGATAGATTGAGATAGTATAGATGTGTATACTAATGTGTATTAAGTATATTATATTTAGAAACATATGTATGAAGAATAAGTATGAATATATAAATTATTATTGTGACAGGTGTTATGAGGTTTTAAGTAGCTATAGCGCTCCTCTCTTTCTATTACATATAAGATTTAACTCATCAAACTATGAGTGCTCGCTTTAAAAAAGCGCTCTAGGCCTTCACTTAATTGATTTATACACAAGTAGATCATGCAGTTGCAGTGAGGTGTCTTTTAAGTATTGAATCAGTGGTTTACAGCTTTAACAACAGCTATAAGCAGCCGCCCCAACTGTGGAAAGTTTAACTAGTTATGTAAAGTTAGATGCTGGACCAGTCACTGTATCAGCTCACAAAAGGTACATACCAAAATGATCGCAAATCTGAGCCCTAATTAAGATTTAGCACCAAACAACACAGAGTTATTTTATTAACAGCTCGCACTGTGCGCCAGAGTCAGTCCATAAATATCACATGCCCATAAACAAGACAATATTTGGTCATTTTATCATTAATTTTGACCAATAACAGTTTATCATAAGTGTAAACCCTCCAGCATGTGTCAGCTCTGTAACGACAATGCTTTAAAGCCACAATCATAAACTTTTTTGATTAACATACAAACACTTTTTACTGTGTCTCCATACCTTACCCCAATTCCCAATGCTAAGTTTATAATGGTAATTTATAACCTGAGCTGTCTGATCTGATTTTGTAGTACATGCGAAAAGGGTGGCGGAGTGTTTGGAGCCTGCTTGTAGCATGTTGTATAGCATTATGTAAAAAACTTCACAGGTAACTTGCAATTTTATATTTCAAAGAGAGATGGTGACGGTAAGTTACAGATTGCAGCTTTAACCAACACCTGTATTGAACTATTGGGTCACCTGTAGGCTATTCTCAAACTCCATTAATAAATCCCCAATAACTTAATAGTTTTGAAAATATAACACTGATTTACAGGAGAGACTTTCCTAACGGGCATCTTAAGAAGCTCATCATGGGAAAATTCCACACAAAATTCGACAACCCTTTGTACCTGTTAAATACAAAACTAGGCCGCTAACTATCCTAAATGACACTACAAGTGTCTACTTTATACAGCCTGCACTGAACTTATAATCTTGACATTTCATATAAATTAAACAATAACAAAGAAAGTAATTTGGTCACTATATATCTGAGCAATTAAACAGAATAGAATACAAATCAAGGTCAAGAACCATGGATTAGATTACTAGAGGAAGAAAGCTAACTTTCTATGGGCTCTTATCTGCCTAATGCTTAAGTGTTAGGTAAATAAAGGAATCTGTAAGCCTCATGTGTAAGTGGCACATGAGATCTGACCCCAGCAAATGCTCTAGTGAACTGAACAGGGCAGTAAACAATAGTACCTTTATTAGCCCACATCAATCCTGCTGTTGTTTGGACTTTCTGTTTTAGCCCAGAGCAAACAGTGAGATTCAACCTGAAGGGTCCAGAGCATGTGTTTGTCTCTGTATTGGTCGCTGTGAATGCAGCTCTATGTAAGCTATTTTTTTAGGGACGAATGACTAAAAATGTTGACTGTTGGATTTTTAAAAGGCAGCCATTTAAGTGGTTAAAATAATGATGTTTGTACCAAAAATAGGTATTAATAGTATAATAGCACAATATTTCTTGCCTGATATATTGCAAACATAAAAAGGCACCAAAGCCTGCAAGGTCAGTCTGATCTACAAAAGCACTATAAATGCCTCAAAGGTTTTGTCAGTTTTAACTCCATAGCCTGTTCCTTCAAATGCTGCCACCTGCCTCTTGAGCATTGATGTATATTGTGCTCCATTGAGGAAGTGAGCTCCCTCACCGTCTGTGGCTCGGCAGGGCGTAACAACAGACACATGCCACTGGGGAGTCATGGTGTTCACATAGCAACCTTTTTTTATATCCAGAGAGAGAGAGAGAGAGAAAGAGAGAGACTATACCAAAGCAGCTGCAAATTTATGATTTAAATCTCATACAAAGAGTGAATGACCCAGATGATTGACAAATCCGAAGGGACATTCAACTCCTTACCAGCGTTTGTTTGCTGTTGCTATGCACGTAAACTGCTGGCACCGCATTTGCCCTTGATCTCTGGTTACAGGACCATTATGCTGGCAGAAAGCCCCACCCTTTCACTGCTGAGGTATAAAGCTTCACAGTCAATTGAGGAGCTATAAACAGCACACAACATTGCAACCGCACTGACAACTTAAAGCTGATATGAAACTGTTGACTACACAGCAACACTAAAATCAATGTTTATCTGTGTTTAGCAACAATAAGAGCCATGGCAGATTTAGATGTTTTTCAAGCTTAGTATTTTTGTCCTATTTTATATTTAGTTATCCAAACCTCTGTTTTCCATTATGTTTTAAGCACAAATCTCATTAAATGTAGTTTGAATTTGCCACAACGAGAATGCCCATCCTCACAGTCACCAATATTTGAGCCTTTATATTTGTGAAATTATCTCCTTGTGGTGCAAAGGGACAGTTTGCCCCATGAAGTAAGAACAGGTGCTGTTCATTATCATTTTGATTCATGAGTTAAGAGAAAATAAAAGTGTAATGTAGTCATACTTAAATGCAGATCAGAATCATTTAATCATTAAAACAAATGTTTTGTTGTTTTTTACTATACAGAAAAGTAATTTTTTACTTACACTCATAACAACAGACACACTGTTACAATAATTAAAAATACACTAAATGTAAACTGAAACCATTTAACATTTGATTTATTTTTCATACAAATAATGTTTCACAACCATAATATAATACTAGGATAGGATTGTGGGCTAATTTAAGGCTATTTTGACCATACACGTTACGGTACACCTTAACCTCACTTTAAACTCTGCCACACAGCACCAAACACAATGCAAGGGCAATATTTGCTTTATAATAACATTAAACACAATTTCATTTAGCCTCTCCCTATGAAAAACGTATTAGTGAATATTCTGAATAAGCTACAAGTCGTTTAAAACTAATAACTAGGCATAACCTGTCAGGCGCGGGTCTTGAACCCGGGTCTCTGGTATGGCTAGTGAACGCGCTGATGCCAAGCCAATGGAGATAGGGGGTGGAACCCAAGAACCAAGCACAGGAGGAGGAGCTGGCAGGGATGCGCGTTTATTAAAGAACTAAAACTTTACAAAACAGACGGGATTAGAAAACAAAAGGAATGGCCAGTAGAAAAAATAAAACTTAACAAAACAAGAAACAAACCATGGGGAACTATCTCCCGGAAAAAAGGGCAACCAAACTCAGACAGGGAGGACACGGAACATGGGAGGACACGGAACATGGCAGGACAAGACTAGGCAAGACTCGAAAAACATCAAAACACCACAACATCAAAAAATGTCGCAGCACTGATCCGAAGATCAGCGCTGCATATAAACACAAAACAATCAAGCTGCGTGCAGCCGATAATCAGACACTAAGGGTGCGCGCATCTGACATTACTCAAACAATAACGAAAATAACCAAAACAAACAACAACAACACCTACAGGACAGAGACACTACAAAACAAGATACTGTCACCTGCGAGTCGTGACATAACCTGCTTCCATGTAGTATTATTTTTGTCAATGTTAATTCACATTTAAAATAAAGACATTTTCTTTAAGATTAAACACAATAATGTAATCATTAACTTGATTAATGTAATAATTAATGTGGACAACTGCGCTTAGCTATTTTTAAAAGGTTTAAAATAACGATTACAGAGAATAACTATGCAGGTTTATATTACATTAAAATTTGTGATCTGTGTGTGTCTGAATGAAGACAACAGAAAAGAACATCATCTTTGGCAAACTTTGCATTTTGTATTCGGAATTGGCTATAAATGCTTACTTGCTTAAATGCTTAGATAATACAACTTGATTAAACATTCATTTATTAAACTTTGACAAAATATTGTAATTACATGCATTTAAATATTGTAATTCTGTCTTCATCAGCACAGGCTTTTAACAACAGGTATCATCTCCAGATCTCAATATAAATTGTTTCGGTGGGCTATACACTGCTAATCACAGCTATTGCATAAAGACAGAGCATCTGTCTATCTGACTGTCTAATATCTGACTGTATAAGAGAGCAGTTCTAAAATTTCTAAATGTTGTCTAAATTTGGAATAAATTAAAAATAGTCATCATAAACTGTTCCTTCAAAAAAATTTGCTGAAGCAACATGGTTGTTCCACAATGTGCCCCACAACAGGACACTTCTCCCTCCATCTATCCCACAATGTCATTCTCGCTCCAAACACCCACACATGGAAAGACAAAGCAGGCTGCCGGCCTTTACATTCCACGATTGCTGGAAAAAACACAGACAGTTCTCCAGGGAGACAGAAAACTCCGTCCCTATGGTACAAACACTCACTGGGATCCTGGGCCCAATTACTCAACCTCTCCAGAGAGCAGGTGATGGAAAAAAGAGGGTGAGAGAAGAGGTGCCTACCATGGCTGCAAAATAAAGGGAAGTACAAAAAGATTTGGATAAGCTGTTTATATAATATGACTACCTCTTGACCACCTCAGACAGTTAAACATAGCGGTGGCCTTACAGTGTATTTGGAAGGAAAGTAATGTTTTCCAGCCTTTGGTTCCTCAAAGTCACATGAACTGTATATATGCCATAAATAACCCAAAAAACAAAAACCCAGTACGGTTCTAAACTACAATGTCAATGTCAATTTGAATTTCAAACAATTTCAATGAACCAGCAGTATTTAACTAAACATTTATTTACAACAAAAAACATGGACCTGTAGTAGGATAATTAGAAAAGGAAAAAAAACAGTGATTCGTTTTTTAACAAATGACACTTAGAACATAATTATAGAATGAGTCTGTTATAGATTTTATAGATTCTATGCCTTTGAGCACTTAATGAACATTGTGCTTTCACTCTGACGTTGTCTGCTTGCCTAACATCAGCTTATTTCTGGCAATGAACTAACACGCCTTAAAATGTGACAAAAAAACCACACTGATAAACTTCTTGTTACTGAAAAACACGTTGTTAAAACAAGTTACTGTCACACCACTAAATCATGTACAGTAACAGTTCTGTGCAAAATTCCTTACTGTACTGTAGTGCCTGTTTACCAAAATTGTTTTTAAGATGTTTGCATAACTAATAAAGACCTTCTAAGCAAATAGTCATATATAAATAAATGGGTTGCCTATTGTGCTGCTAGTCTAATGTCTGTAGGGATTTAGCCAGTGCTCCACTCTTTCTCAAACCGTCTGCTGTGTGTCACAGAATGACCCATCCACATAAGCACCCATTAGAGAAGTCAGGTGTAGACGGCACACAGCCTCACCATAACAACAGTGTACAGTTTCATTTTTATGAGGATCGGTGGCCATTTTGGTTGTAATGGTTAATGAAATTCTTATGTTGTATAATTTGTTTGCTTTTATAGCGATTGTCTTCACAATGTTTATTTACACTGTATGTAGAAGTAATGGCTGTGGGCCTCAATGGTTCAGCAGTAAACAGTTTGGCATAGTATTCCTGGTGTGTTTATCACCAAATTTATGGCCAGTATTTATTTGTCCAGTAGACTAATCCTTTTTGGCTGTTTATTTCGCTTTGAGCTAGGCTACTGTCTAACAATGGCGAAGACATCTTACAAATTGTGCATTTTTAAAAAAACCTTATAGCTAATTTCCATCTACAGTCTCATTGACAGCTGAAGGTATTAAGGTAAATTGTGTTTAATAAACATGTAAGGGACGAGAATGATTAAAGTGTGAAGGGGTGGCACCACAATTCTACAGAAATGTGTAGAGAATCTGATGCCTGCTGTTTGGTGCATATGTGGCCTTAAGAATCTTGTTTAGAGAAAATTTGAGAATTTGTTAACTGGTTTGTGACATAATATCACTCTTACACTGATTACATAATGTAGCTGTGATTTCAGTAAGACAAACCTTAGAGGAGAGGCCCTCTTATCCAGTGACAAACCTGACTGAAGATAATGTTTTTAAGCATCTTCTGGTCTTACCAAATTCTAAGTTAACATTACTGTTTTTGGCAGTTACGATAAGGTCTGTATTCGCCGGTCAGCTGTTTTGGACCAGAGCATAAATTAGCCACTTTTAAAAAACAGCACCAGTCTTGTACAGTCATGAACACAAGCTCTTTGAGAGATGTCTGGAAAACTGCAGGAAAGGTGTTTGCTCAGGCCTGGTCTGGAAGAAAAGCCCAAAGGAATCAGTGGGTGGGGAAAAGGATATAATAATTAGCCTCTTCCAAACACCCAGAGCCACTGAGTGAATTAGGAATATGTCTCAGATCCTTAGAAGATATTTAATTACTGCTCCCTAACCTGCCTCACAGGGCCCACACCAGTTTCTCATAACATACAGCACAATCAACACCTTCTACACCAATGAACAAGCCTAACTGCTAATGTGCTAAAAAATATAATTATATATAATTATATATATATTAAATATAAGAGATGAGCAGTTTAGTCAATCCTGGCACTGATATTCAAAAGGTTAGTTTAGCCAAAAACAAAAAAGCTATCACTATTTCCTCTAGTTTTGTCACATATGGCTAGTTTCAGATGATTACTGGTTTATCATAACTGGTTTCGTCATATTTTAAAATGCTTATGTAACTGAATATTTGCTCAACGAAAGTGGTGTTGTCCCCAAAATTGACCTTAAATCTTAATCAAATACATATTTAACTAATCAGATCACAGTAAGTTAAGACAGAAATTATTGCTGTTTACTGTCATCAGCATCAAACGTGCCACAACACCATAATGATTATACACAAACATAAATTTGTTTTTTGAGCTGCTGTTTTGAAATATTGCACACATCATATGTAAAACGTTTATGACAATTTTTTGTTTATGGATCTCCACAGCTTTACATGTGACAATTTACAGTACTTTCATTTTATTAAAGTTAACACAATAAAACTTCAGCAAAATCACTATTCCACAAAAAATAAAGTAATATGGGTTCACAATAACATTAAACAACAGCAGAATTATCTTGGGTGTTCTTAGAGGAATTAACAGCTGCTTCAGTCTAAGAAGCAACCATGCCCAAACTGCCATGGTAAATTTTAGGTGTTTCCATGTTTTTGTTATGTGTCTGGCATAATAAGACTGGGATGATCATTTTGTGACTAATCTTGGATGATATACAAACTTTCTGATAGAACTGTTGCTCTGTGGCTTCCACTGCAAATGCTGTTGACTAAAAGCTCTTGGGCAAAGTTCTCAAGCATCGTCTGACAGCTAACTCCAAAAATAGCCACAACAAGCTATGACACACAGCAGAGCAACCACCAAAGAACGTACAGACACTGCTGTCCAGATCATTCCTAACAAGATAAAAGGTGTTAACCCATTTTGAGTCTGTAAGGATATGCACCCAGCCAATAAAACCTAGTTCTACTGCAGGATTCAAGTAGAAGATTCCCATCACAGCAATTCATTTGGTGCTGCGCTAACAGACCAAACAGACATGCTGTGCCAGGAAAGCTGATATATTTGTTCAGCCTTTATTAAAGGAGACCAATGTGCTGCTGCCAAAATATGCAAAGTTGTTGAGACTTATGCGACTCGCTCATTTGTAAATGATGTTAAGCATATTCACCGCTGTAAAATGAATTACTGTTCAAAAATAAATGTACAAAAGGTTTATCATTCCCAAATGAAGAAAGAACCATTCCTTTTTAGAACATCAGAGATATGTGAGTCATGTTTAATACGCAGGGTGTGTCTCGGTGCTCCATTTTGGATTGTGGTGGGTGTGGACAGGGAGAAGGTTTTAGTGATCCACTGGTTAGTTAGACAGATGTCTATTTAAAGCATTGGTGACAGACAGTAAAGGAAAAGAAATCTGAGGTGCAGCACACTGAGATGTACAGATACTTGCGTAGCGAAACATTTTACTATTGGCATAAAATCTGGTAACTGACAAGGTATTCTTGCCAAGAACCACCCACTTAGACAGGAAAAGATTGTCTGACCAGCATGCAAACTGACCAAACACAATTTTTTACATGCAATATAGGGGGTATGTTTTTAATGTCTGTGTCAACAAGACATTAAATAGCGCACTAATGTTTTTATTTTCAATTTTCTAAAATAATGGAGTTTGTATTTATGCAGATAACTGAGATTCAAAGAATCAAGCATATAATTAACAAAGGCCTCATGCCAATAATAGTGGCTCCCACACCTAAACAACAAGCCAGATCTGCTGAAACACATTTCTCAGTGTTTTTATTTAAGTTTTTTAAGCATTAGATTTAGAGTTTTTAACTGAATGTCAATAGAGAAATATGCTAATTGAATCCAACTTCTAATTGAAGCTTGACAAAAACCATTACTATATTTTGGGTTTTGACTAAAACCACTCAAGATGGTTACACCTTCATGACTGGAAACTTAATACATGAAACACCAAACAGACATAAAAAGTCAACAATAATAGTATGATTATTCCAGAATCATAATTCAGGTCTCCAAACACACTTTAACAGCAGATTAGCAATGGATGCTCAATTATCAAATGTCTAAACCAGAGGTTCCCAAACTTTTTTGGGTCCAGGGACACATTACATGAAGACAATGAAAAAGAAAGCTTGAAAAGAGCTCTGAAAAGCTTTCATGAAATAGCATAACTGGCTGCCAAGAATGGAGTGCCTGGACCCCTCTTTAAAAAGCCCTAGTCTAAACGAACAGGTTACTGATTTTAAATGAATTATCTTTACTTTAGTCTTCTATAAAGAGCTTATTTGCTTCAACTATACTATTACCAATTGCAGTAAGTATCATACAAGGACCTCTCTTGTTTTTCAAATTATGTGTTATATGTGTTTTGCTGTACTGTGTATTTTGTATATTAGTGGAAAATGCTTAATTGTACTGTGAGATCCAGCAGGTATAAGAATTCCTTATAGAGTAGTTAAAACAATTAGCTGCTCATTAAGAGTGAAACACCTACATGAAATTTAAACACAAGTCTGGGAACGAACCTGAGACCTGTTGAGAGCTCCACCTATACTCCTCACACCCACATAACAAGAAAAAGATAAAACCTTTACAGCTTGGTCTCCTAACAAAGTGTTTCTGTTCTTGTGAATTTGATTCATGTGCCATGCCAAACATTTTAAAACCCACATGAACAAATACTAACAAACTAAATGCATCATTAAAGCCTGAAAAAGACAACTGTGTGACTGGTGAGTTCATGTGTTCAGACATCTGGTGAAAGCTGATGGCTTCTTTCTGGAATCACACAGTTACCTCTATAGAGCTATAACCATGAAACATTTATGAACATTTTAGAACTAAATAAAACAATGTGTCAGGGTAACCACAAACTTACACAGACTTGGAAAAGACCAAACTGCATCTGGATATGAGCAAAAGTATGAGCTTCACAATTGGGTTTTACTTCAAAGCCTGAAAAATGTTATTATATTTTGTGTAATATAAGTCAAGACTGTAATAAATGTTACTCCTGCAGATTTTTTTTTTAGGATAAGCACTACTACAACAACACCACACCAATGAAATGATTGGCGCTGGGAATGGCCAACAACTGTTCAGGCTTTAAATAACCACTATCATTCACTGCTTTTGCTATGTAATGGGGTCTGATTACATAAAAGGGGGGCTGTGAGGAAGAGCCACAAAGTGGACTTTTGTGCTGTCAGAGAGCCGCCACTAACATTTAAATGATGACATGAGATACTTTATAATCAACTGAGATTTCTGTGTAAAACAATACACAATTTTGGAAAACACCTTTGTTTGGGTGAAACTTGACATCATGACATTAAATGTACAGATCAAACTGTGCCCTATGTAGAAAAGCTAAGCATACATGTTGCTCAATAACATGGAATAATGAAAAACTGAGACAAAAGCACTGAAAACAAAAGGTGCAAGAGGTGGAACGCAAAAGCATCACTGTTAAATGAACCAGCAGTTGTTTGTTTGTTATTTCCTGGTTGCTCTCCCCTCTGCCAGAATAAAGCTTTTATCCCAGCAGGAAAAATGCAAGGGCAATCTTTTGTTTAAGCATTACTGACCTGAATTGGCATGTGTTTAATACGCACTATCTAGCTGTCTGTCTATCTATCCACTTTTGTTCATATATTTTAGTCTTTACATGCATTTTAATCTCAACAGTTGTCAGGAGGTGTAGATACTCACCCCATAGGAGCTCTGACCGCAGCGTCTCCCAAACTCATGTCACAGCAAATCCGCTTTATTTCAATTCACTCGACCGTCCAGACACTGGGAAACATTCAAACACCATTCATCTATATGTCTGTCACCTTTAAAACACAGTAAAACACAGTTAAAGCGAACAATAACGTTTCTCGCTCTTTCATAAAAACACCTGCGCCAATGTATCACGGTCAAGTATTCAGAGAAACCTGCCAGCTCCCGAATGAGAAATACAAACAAAACACATTCAAACATTTCACTTGTCAAATCTGACGCCAATAAAACTTACACAGTAATGCATTTGCCTAAAAAGTTGCGAAGTTTAAGTAAAAGGAATATCATTGCCGTAAGATCGCAATAAAATATAAACAATGAAACGCTTACTGGTTCAAGTGCGCGTTCTCATCAGTTTTAGCGCGGTAAAGAAGTTATGCGTGTGAATTTTGCGCTAATCCGCCGAATGCCGCTCCCGCGTCTGCGCGTGCCCGCGCTTCACAGAATTGAGCTGGGAATTTTGCGGGGAGCGCGCACGTCCTGAAAAAGCGGTGGGAAGCACGTGCGCGGTGAACAGCAGCGCTGTCAAGAAATGACATAAAATGACATTAAATGAAAGCTATTTTACAACATGACTACATGCATTTTACCTATTTCATATGGGGATTCGTATAATATCAATATGCTGATTATAATAATAACACTTCTTTACTGTGGTAACAGTGAAGCTGCAAATAAAAGGCATTCACATGGTGTTTACTGCTAGCGTCAGTGTGATTGGCTAGTCTCCTTTATTAAGCCCCTCCTCTTGTTCTTTACAATAGCGTGTTAAAAATAATGCCCTTTGATGACTGCATTGCATTTTATATTTCGGTGTCTTTATTTAACAATTTAAACTTTTTACATTTACACATGGATTATCTAATATGTTACTTAATTTATTACTGCACACACTAACGTCATCTCAGGACCCAGAAATGAATAAACTGTATCCGATCTATAATAACCGTTGCAAGTGCAGTTCACTAAATATGCAGTATTATAACTTTGTCTCTTGAGCTTTTCCTTAGCCGCGCCATTATGAACCTTAAGAGGGCGTTCTAACACTTTCTGAGTCCTTA
This sequence comes from Yasuhikotakia modesta, assembly GCA_036877545.1. NCBI lineage: Eukaryota > Metazoa > Chordata > Actinopteri > Cypriniformes > Botiidae > Yasuhikotakia > Yasuhikotakia modesta. The sequence continues at coordinate 27,275 of JBAJNP010003375.1, forward strand.
GAGAAGGTTACTAGATTACGGAGGCATTAAATGAGGAAAATAATTTGTTAAACATATTTATATCACGCTGTGCAAATGCCTTTACAAATAATAATAAATGCTATTACCAAGTAGCATTTCATGTGCCAATATTTTGGCATTTTTCTACTGTATGTACAGTAAACATTTTATACTTTAATGCTGAAAATGCCTTGTCTCTGTTATTTATCAATATAAAATTATATGTAATACGTGAACCCTGCCACAATACATTCCATAAGACTAGGTTATATATCAGGTTATAATACAACAGTGTTAAACTCAATATCAATAACTTCTATATCATTATGTTACTCGTTGTATTCATATCTTTTTGTGAGTTAAAATCTGTGTTTAATAGATTTGTTTAAATAGATGGATGTACGTTAGATGGAGAAATAGATGGACGTTTCTTTTTAAAAATACTGTTTATTTGGAGTAGAATGGATGATGGGTTTTGTTTTCAAACAAATGTTGTATATTTGTATTCTAGTATATTTCTATTATATCTCCAACATTTAAAAGTGTTGAATTAAGTTCATTATGTTCTTTTCAGAAAGATAGTCCCGCCTTTAGGAGGTTCAGGAAATAGCACCTCTTGTGATCTGCAAAGCTTTTTGACAAAGAACATCACACACAAATGTAACAGATTCAGTTGTCATAACCAAGAGACATGACAGAGGACCCACCGACATACAGTAAGTTATAAACTGATCCTTCGTGGTACAAATAGTCGTGTTACTTTTAAAAATATAATCTAATTTAATATCTTTCTAATTTAAATTATTACATTAATAAGAAATAACATTTAAAATGAATTGTTTAACATTAAACAATGAAACTGTAAGATAACTATTAAAGGAGGCAATTAAATAACCAAAAAGTACAAAAAAAAAGATTTTGGAAATCCTGACTTTTTTAAACCATTTAAAAACATGTACGACGTTAAAAGGTGATTATACATATCGTGACCACTAGATGTCATAAAAACCCAGGCAACAATCTTCGGCGTCGGTTACAAGTTCATCTTTGTGGAATTGCCTCAATTTTGGCTACATTTAAACCTGTATTAAAGGCTACACTAAAGAGATTAAGGGATGTCAATGTTGAGATTTCAGAATGCAATACAAACATATTTAGTGATTAAACATTGTGTTTTTGTGCTCCTTACAAGATTACTATGGCTACTACTACGAAAATGATAGTTCACTGCTGTGTGACAATGACAACACAAAGGCCTTCAGCGAAATATTTCTTCCAACCCTGTACAGCATAGTTTTCATCACTGGCTTCATCGGAAATGGCCTGGTTGTGTGGGTCCTGATCAGATACCGTCACCAATCCAACATGACCGATGTGTGCCTCCTCAACCTTGCTCTATGTGACCTGTTTTTTCTCATGTCACTCCCTTTTTGGGCCCATGCTGCCATGGCTGAGTGGATCTTTGGCATATTCATGTGTCATGCCATAACATGCCTATACATGCTGGGTCTCTACGGCAGCATCTTCTTCATGATCCTTATGACATTGGATCGATATGCCATCATCGTCCACCCCCATAGTATCTTTTCCAGAAATCGATCTGTCAAAATGAGTTGGGTTCTGGCTTTGTGCCTGTGGGTTCTTAGCCTCTTTGCATCTCTTCCTAATATTATATCTGCCAACGTGAACAAGGAGGCAAATCATTCGACATATTGTGGATCACAGTTTTCAAATCAAGCCTTGAAGTCATTTACTTACCTTTCACTAAACTTCTTGAGCTTTGTTATTCCTGGGATTATTATGGGCTATTGTTATTCCCGAGTCATTCCCACTCTGATGAGCATCAAATCCCAAAAAAGACACAAAATTATTAAACTCATCCTGGCTGTGGTGGCTGTTTATTTTCTCTTTTGGACACCATACAACATCTGCATATTCCTTCTCTTCCTGCAGACACAGGGCTACCTGGTCTCATGTACATGGATTATTGGATTGGGCCTGGCAATGCAATGGGTGGAAACTATTGCCTTCAGCCACTGTTGTCTCAACCCCATCATCTATGCTTTTGTTGGGGAGAAGTTCAGAAGAGCTGTCATAAAGGCAGTAAAGGAGCAATTTTCTGTGTTCTTCAGCCAATGCACAAATTTCTCACACCAGTTATCTGAACGCAGAAGTTCAATCTTCTCAAGATCTACTGAATATTCCAGCACCCATATTATGTAGAGCATTCCTGATAATGCAATGAAATGACATAGATTAATTCTCAACAGTTGTCAAATAATTGAAGCATCCTATCTTTCTGACCCAAAAAGTTTTTTGGGGGTTTTTTACTGAATGTATAAAAATGTAAGTGTGTAGACATGCTTTCGAGTGTTTGGTTAGCATTATGTATTTGAAGGCAGTAGTATGTCTGTATGTTTTAAGTCCTAAAACAATACAAAATACATTTTAGTAGCTTTTTTGTGTTGTTAATTTCTTGCTTGCCTTTTAATAAAAATCCTGGGAAATCATGTTCATTGTACTTTTCATGAAAATATTAAAGGTATACCATTTCAGATTGCGTGTATGTGGTTAGTTTGTTTGTTTGTGTGTGTGGTGGGGGGNTTGTCACAGAGTAAAACCAATTCTGCAGAGCTGTTAACCACATTAGCAACATAAATGTTTGTCCACTGTATAAACAACACATGCAAACTAGTTTTACTCAGTTTTATCGCAACCATTAAACAGTATAATCATTTAATGTTTTAAATAGGGAGCTCTTAATTTTATTAAGCCTGCTGTGTGTAATGATGACAGTGGACATACATTGCGGTGGTCACACAATGCTCAACAGATGAGTTACAGGAACATATCACTGTGGTTTTATATATTTTTTTTTATATATATATATATATATATATATAAAATGTCTGACAGCGCCATCTGCTGTTTTGGAAGACAGCACAGCTGCATTTATGAGTTGATAAAATGCTATTTTCACAAACTTAAAAGATAGGTAAGCATTTGTTTGCAAACATAACACAATGAATTATACTTTATACTATAAAGTATACAGTAAAGTAGGAAAAGTAGCCCAAATACTCAAACAATATAATCACACTACATTCATACCACACCACATAATATGTTTCAGTTAACTTCATATTCATGTTGCATATTGTACTAAACATACATTCATGTTGTAACTATTGTACTAAAACAGTTACCACAAGGCTTAAACTGGGTCTAGTAAAAACAGCTTGCAACACCAATGTTGTGGGTTTGATTTGTGGGTATCTCCACACACAAGGAGATTTAACCTGAAAGCTGCTGTGCACTGTAAAATGCTGTCTCTGCTTCATGCAAAGGTGATAGTTATCTAGTATGCTAGTGTCTATTAACATCTGAGGACATCACCTACCAGGACATTCCCCCACCAGAACTATGTCAACCTGTGAAACAAAGGATGAACAAACAGGATGATCAAACTTACTGTGCCGGTTTTAAGTCCAGTTTATCTTTAGATCTTGCACTAGGTTTTATTAAACTCAAAGATAGTCAACTTTGTGGTGGCAAATTTAGCTGTAGGTCATCAAGAAAAAGAATGAGCCTTCACCTTTACCACCACAATTGTTGTGGGAGCTGCAGAACCTATAGAAGATTCTTCACTTTTCACAGTCCTTTGTAGGCATAGACTGATTATTAACTTCATTCTCCCTCTGTTTTTCATTTCACATTCCTACATTTAGAAAAATTAATCAAAAGAAGAGTTACAGTGGCCTTCCTTAAATACTCACAAGACGATTTAAAGATAATCAGACAGCAAGATCCCTAACAGGAAATCTTTTAACCTTTAAGATTAAAGGTTTCCTTGTAAAGGAAGTTAGTAACAGATGTACAAGAACTGTCAACCACAACTGAATGATGCACTGCGGTGTGATTTGGTGGACAACCTTGTTATCTTTGAATGGGGTGAGGGTTGTGTTGTGTTTGTTGTGAAATAATGAATGGACAACGGCTTAACTCACGAATATTCATGTATGTTTTTCATAAATACATTTTCATGTCAGTTATTCATAAATGAAGCCATATCACCATTTACGGCTCTGACAAATTGTCCATGTGAAGAGTTGATCTGAATCTTTGGTGTTTCAGTCACTGATAACAAAGATCAATGAAAATTACCACAAAAATTTTAAATATTAGCAAAAAAAACAATAATAATAAAAAATAACATATTCCAGCTGATTTCAACTAACACTTAGATCTTAAACCTACAAAAAGTAAACCTGCATTCTATCAGACCTTAAAACTGTCTGATGTTAAAACCATCAAAGCTCAGTTTGTACAGTATATCAAAAGTAAGTCTACAGCAAGCTTTTTTTCCCAATTCTTGTAAGAACCCAAAAATCATTTACTAATAATTTACTGATTTCACTTTTTGTTATTGTGTTTCCAGAAAACTGACTCACTGTTGAAGGTGGAAAAAGCACAGATATCATTCTTCTTGAAACATGACAGACATAACACTCATTGGTGTGGGATGGATTGCTTGCTGACAATAGTGAAGACATTTGATGTGGGTGGGGGGAGATATTAGTGTTAATTCAGTAGTCGGTTTATTGTATTTTTTCAGTGCATCTAGACCTAATCTCAGTACGGTGACAGGAAGTGTTCACACTTCACCTTCCCCTTGCAATAATGCACAACAACACACACGCACGCACAAGCAGGCGCTTCGTTTTACAGGAAACTTGCTGAAGACAAATGTTCAGAAACAAGGTGAAATGTATCAGCCTCACTTTTATGACCATATGAGCCAAGTCTCAACAACAGTTAGTCACAACATCTCACAGGAATTATCCATAATGGATGAGGGGCATACTGAAAGGTAAAAACAATTGTTGATTGATTTTGATTGTGACATATATGGCAATGGCCTTAAATAGACCTTAAATCATATTAATGTTACTTAGCTTGTTTTCATATTGAATACAAGAAAATTGGGAGAAACTGCTTATTTCATAGGACTAGTTAAAAATAGTAGATCACAGACCCTGAAGTACGTTGACAGTGGGATTGTGGTGGGATGTTTCAGAGGCCTGTGGTTTAATCAGCATCTTGCGACCTCCTTCTGTTTGTATGCACTGATATTTGAAAACACTGCGGTCTGTATTTACAACTATGAGGTTTTTGATAGTGGCACCTTCAAACCATGTTCACTATCAAATTTTGATAGTAAAGGTTTGGATTTGCTGAAGGTTTAATTGTTACATCTCTGTCTGTTAAATACTGTCTGCTATATAGCGATAATATCTGATGAGTGTTAATTTACTGTACACTACTCTCATCATGAAGCATTCATGAAATGGATAAAAATTTTGAAAAAAAATCATTTTGAAAGGCTTCTCAAGAAGTTTAAATAGTAAAATAATTATAAAACAACAAAACTAGGAAAGAAAAACTAGTTGTTCTAGATAATCCTTGTCTGAACATGTAAGTATGGTTTCATTTTGTTACATCTTATAGTGAAATAGCTGTTACAAAAGTCTGATATGTAATTTTCATTGAATTGTTTGTTTTTAATATAATGTATAGAACCATAAAGTTGCTACATGTCTTAATACTCTCATTTTCCATCATACATTGAAGTTACCTAATGCTTAGATAAGATGATGGGTACATCCCCACCCTATTTCACAGTTTTGTACCGTTGATTTCCTTACTGGTTTTAATAAACAGTGTCAAAATGATTCAAACACACTACATGACATTTAAGACACATTCACACTACATGACACATTCAAACAAGTGCTCTCTCTTTAAAAAAACTGCTTTGTTTTACTTATGTCATTTTTATTGTGTATTTCTCTAAATTACATTTACTTTATGTTACAGAATGGAAACAACAGTGAGCTATTACTACTATGGGACCGAAACTGCTCAACTGTGCAATACTGAAGGTTCATTCTTGAATTCAGGTTTCAAGGCTGCCATTTTCTACATTGTCTTTGTACTCGGCCTTGCTGGCAACATCACTGTATTATGGGTTCTCCTGAAAGTCATGCACCTGAAATCTATGACAAACCTCTGCTTACTGAATCTGGCTCTTTCAGACCTGCTAATGGTCCTGTCACTGCCCTTCTGGGCTCTTTATGTTCAGGGTGATACTATTACGGCCGATGCAATGTGTAAGACAATGGCAGGTGTATATCAAGTAGGGTTTTACAGTGGAATCCTGTTTGTGACCCTGATGAGTATAGATCGTTATCTGGTTATCGTACATGCCGTGGCAGTGCTGGGTTCAAAGATGCTGCAATATGGAGTTGTGGTGAGTTTTATTATATGGGTGGTTTCGAGCGGTGCCGCTCTGCCAGAGGTCATCTATGCCGCAATGGTGACGGAGGAAGACAACACCAGCTGCCAGAGAATCTATCCTGCAGGTTCGGCAAAAACATGGAAGCTTTTTCGTAACTTTGGTGAAAACACAGTAGTGTTTTTCATCTCTTTGCCGATTATAGCATACTGCTACATCAGGGTTCTTTTGGTTGTGCAGAAGACAAAAAACTCCAAAAAGAACAGAGCGATAAAACTCATCTTTGCCATAGTTGGCATGTTCATAGTCTTCTGGGTGCCCTACAATGTGGTTGTGTTTCTGAAAACCTTGCAGGAGTTTGGCATTCTCAACAGCTGTGAGGCATCAGGTCACATCAACATGGCCATGGACTTCACAGAGACAATTGCACTGACACACTGCTGCGTAAATCCAGTTATTTATGCTTTCGTTGGAGAAAAGTTTCGGAAAAGCCTAAGAAGTGTGTTTTCAAAATATCTGCTATGTGTGAAGGTCTACCAATCGGCATCTATTAACTCAAAAGTGTCAGACAATGAAACCTCCAACACAGCTTTATGATTTTTTCCCTCTATTTCTAAGAAAGAAAAAGACTTAAGAAACTGTTTGGTGATTTTTTTTGTTTGTAAATACCTTGCATAATGTTTCACCTTAGTGCTTCACAGTTTAAAATGTAATTTTGCATTGAACTTTCTTTTCCTTTTTATATTCATTTGTTGATTTAGACATCAATGGTATATATAAATTTAACTACCTCTGTACAAACTATAACTTAATCTTAACTAATCAGCTGTTAAAACCAAATACAGTACAACCGTGTAACAAACACCCAGTTGTCCCAGTTTGGTGAAACAGGAGACGCTTTCTCCTGCAGTCTTGGGTTTGTAAATAATCTGATCTATAGAGTTTTTAATGATGGCTGTAAAATTACTTATGCATTAAATGGCTTTAAGGATTTTTCAAGGTTCTAAAAATACTTGCCACTTTTATTTGCCAAAACAAAGCTTTTGTTTCTTAATATCTGCATGTTCTTGTCACTAAATGTGTCAGAATAAAAAAAGTTAAAAAATTTAACTGAAATATTTTTATTCACTGAAATTGTCCAAATGAATATGTGTGAGAGGTGTGTTGAGATATCTCTAAAACTACAGTATTACTATTACTATTCTGCTGTCTTTCTGTATTATATTCGTAATATCTGGATCTCATTTTATGCCTAATTACTCATTTCAAACAGTTACTCAGTTTAGAGATATAGTCCTATATATTTAAAATGTTTATGATTATATGAATAAAAAACTAAATCTGAACATATGTTGTTATGTTACATTTATCACAAGAACCCTCCATTCTTGACCAAAACATTGGTCATTACTGCAGGCACATACATAGTTGCATTAACAGTATTTTTGACATAAGAAATGCCAGTAACAACACTTATTGCCTCTGTAATCTTCTTGTGTTACTAATGTAAGTGTATGTCGTAGTTTTACACATTTACATAATACTAATTTGTATGTCAGACGTTACCAAACTTTGACTTTAGAACATGCCGAAATTATTTTTTACATGAGCTTGTGTTTCCAACCTGCCACAAATGGAAGTAAATAACTGGTGTGACTGGCATATAAGATGCGTCATGGCATGACCTTAACAGATACAATAGCAGTATTGAATCTCATTAGGTACAACAACAGAAACAACAATAACAATGGTGCCAACACATGTCAAAAGCATAAGACAAAGCATAAGCTTTGACATGTGATATCAGATTCGGTTGCTGTCCATATACGCAGGGATCTACACAGAATGTTTGCATGCTTAAAGTGTAGTGTGACCGCACCTTGAGTCAACATAAAATGTGTTCAACACAACACAAAAAGCGTACTATCATAATGGTGCAATTGGGCACCATTACAAAACAAAGTCACCATAATCAACATCTTAATATCTTTAGGGCAGTGCAGATTTCAATTAACTTCTACATTTTATAATCCCTTTAATTGTTGTTTTAATTATTTTATTAGGAGTGCTAGGTCCTTTATATTTATGGCACTAATTAAAATTCTGGTTTAAAGTTTTTAAACCTTAACCTTTAAATCCATATTGATTAAGATTTGCTCTGTGAAACTGTGTAAAAAATTTTACAACTGCGTCAGAGATCAACTGCGTCAGTAAAGCAACTGCGCCGCAACCTTTGAATTCCTCTTTAAAGACAGAGCAGAAAGCCACAGGTTTCTAAAAGTTAGAGGTGAGATGCTCTGCAGAGAAATAGATTTCCTGTGTTCTCTGACGCTAGCACAGAACATTGAGACTGCTGACATGGCTGTGCTCAAGGAAGTAACACCAAATTGTCTCAATCAGAAATCAGAAATTTACCTTTCCAAAACCTTCATAACTAAAAAACATAACTGTTTGTCATTGTAGTTGATAACCCACAGACTAGCATCTAAAGACAACTAATGACCGATCTCTATGTTTTTTTTTTTAAATGTTTAAAAAATTTTGACGTGTCTGTTTACAGTACAGATAAAAACATCAAAAGCATAGTTTTGATTTGGTGACTGGAACTCATGATGTAACCTTAATTTGACACATGCATTAGTTCACTTATTAATTTTTTTGATTGATCTTTTGCGACCACACATACAACCACTTCCTTGTTATGACATACAGGTGATTTTATCTGCATGCAAATGTTATGGTTAGGACCACATTTTGTGAGGATCAATATTAAAAATCAGCCCTGTAACAAAATGACATTCTGCATTGCAATATTGACACAGAACAACTGATCACATTCAAAATCAATGCATGAGCATTTAGAGCATTTTTCTCAGAAAATGTATTACAGTGTGGAGTAATAATATTTGTGCAAACACACAATTATTAATAATATTATATGCAAAAAATACATATATAGTATATGTATTCACTGTAGTATACTATGGTATGTTAAATAGCATAGTAATGTAATATGATGGATGTATATGATGGATGCATGGTTGCACGTAACAATAAATAAGACACAACATTTCTACAGGGCTGACAGGAATATGACATAATAAAGCAATTCTGCCTAAAACACATTTTATACTTAGATGAGAGCAGGCATGGCGTTTGTAAATCATCTGTAAATTAATGACACCCAAGTAGTCTGTCTGTATAATTTTATTGCGATATGTTTGATGTACAGTATTTTTAATTGGTGTCTCTCAGGTCTCATTTTAAACATAATACAAATCATACAAATATCTCAATTGTGAAATAATTTTAAAAAAGGTTCTTACTAGTGATTTTCTTACTATATTGATTTCCTAACCAAATCACTAAGCCATAGTATAAAATTAAGTATATATTTTGTCTACCTGTGTTTGTTGTGACCATATGGACATATGGTCAATGGTAAAAAAAATGCAGTTATTTTAAAGGCAATAAGATAATGCTCGGGCTAACATTAAATAATGGACACTTTCAGACCAGAATACCATAGACACTGACTTTGGGGTTGGTTCTGTTTACGTACTGTACTACTTAAGAACTATATTATTATACACTTATAAATTTGCAAACTACCGGTCTGACAAGAACACTTCCGGCATAATGCAAATGCAGGAAAAACAAGAACCCACACAAAGGTAAATCATCACCTTTCATAGTCAAAGTGTGACTAAGTCAAATACAGTACAGTACAGTAGATGCCTATCATTACACAATGAAAACGAAGAATACCACAGCCCTTCTTTTTAATAAAAATACTGAAAGAAAGGTGTCAGATGATTGTGTGTCCATCTCTTTCGAGTCATCGGAGCACTTTTCAGTGGTTGGTTGTAAGTGCAGAGTGTGTAAAACCACAACCTAATGTCATTGCTCAGCTGTTGTGACAGAGCTGAAGTGTTAAATTGCTTACAGTAGTTACAGCATTGCTGATTTTTTTGTGTTTGTTTGTGTTTATATAAAAAGGTAGAACATGTATAGTGAGGTGATTTCCTCTTCACTTTTGTCGAAACATAGTGGGAGCCAATCATGTCTTTGCCATTACATTTATGCAATAAGTTTGAAACTACTTCTGCACTTTGCAAAGCCCCTACCCCCAATTTAACCAGAGGAAGTTTCATAAACCAATGCCCCGACAAACAGAAAAAATCTGATGTAGCTAGACTAATCTCATATCATATAATCTTATCTCATCTCCCCTCAACGTTCTATTTGGCTTGGAAGGTCAGAGGGCAATTCCATTGATCTCATTTTTGTAAGTATTCATGACTTTGACCTTTCTTAATATTAGGTGAACAGAAAGTGGAGTTAGTAACAAATACCTGAGGTATCTTTTTGACAGTATGGTTTCACACTTATGCCAGAAACATTGCATGGTGGCTCTTGCTCCTGAGTTGGTGAACACATTGGTAGGAAACATACATTAACCTGAATGTTGTAGGTGGTTTGTACCACTGTTGGATATTTGCAATTTTTAGAGATCTTCTCGTCTATGTTACAATAACTAATCTGTAAGACTTTAAATTTTATCTTCAAATCAATAAATATAGTATAATGTCTTAAATTAGCAAAGGTTAAACATTTGTGTGTTTAACGTTATGTGTCAAAGATTTTTTTTTACCAAATTACCTCTACAGATTTTCTACAGATTAATAAATTTCTACAGATTTTTTATAAAAAAAATTCTACAGATCACTTTTTAAAACTGTTTGATTTCTGTATAATTGTTTGCTACAAAAAGGCAAGTTTTTGTGTGTGTGTGTGTGGGGGGGGTAAACATTTAAATGTAGCACATTTCTTTACCAGTATCAGAAACCAGCCGCTGTTACTAATAAAATAATTCATTTTCTAAATATTGTTATTATTGCTGTTGATTATGATAACAATGATAATAATAGTTGCTTATAAGATGACGGTAACAACATTTCACACATACTTTTCCCCCCATTTATTTAGATGTATCTAGTGATGGTAGCTAATGCATTATTATACACCTTTTGTCTGTTTGTCTAACACAGAACTCACAGAAGATTCTTCTGAGCATGGATAATACTTCTACAACGCAGAGGTAAGACCACACATCTCAAACCTTTGCTATAACCTACAACAGAGCATTATAAAAAAACATTGAGGAAATCAACTATAAGAAGTCACAGAAATAACATATCAGTGTCTATAGTCTCAAGTTGGTGTTAAATTAAGTTACATTAACTGGCAAAAATAGCTTAATTCAGAATCAGATAGGTCTTTGTTGGGCTGCACTGGCAAACACATACACACAAACTTTGGTTTACAGACATTTTCAGAACAAAATATAGCATAAAATATATGCAAAAATGTAGCATAACATATAAACATATGAACAAAATAACCTCTACAGTTAGCATGTGGAAATAGGTGTGGACAAATGAATAACTTTTATTTATATAAAGCAATAAAATAAAATACAAAATACTCGATCGCTGTTTGAGTTGACTGAAGAAGACTGTTGAGAAGATTAAGAACATACACAAGTTATATCGGCCGTACTCACACATATAGTCAAATTGAAAACCATGACTGAATTAAGATGAATTTTTAAGTAATCATTCATCTTATGCCATGATATGTTATGACTAAAATGCATATTAAAGGAACAGTTCACCTAGAAATGGGAGGTGTCTCTTAGCAAGAGGGTTTATGAGAAGCTTTGATAGCTCTGGAAATACCCTGTAAAATATAGCTTTAAAATATTTGCATGACCCCAGACTTATATGGTCATGCATCTTCCAGGTGAGGCTATCTTATCTTTCTATTAAGTTCCCATCATATGATGAATACAATGGTAATGTCAGCTGTGTTTTCTGGTAACTGTGGACACTGAATCTGATAACTTTGGGCTCCATAAGCTTTACTTATGTTGTTTTCTCTTTTTTTTCAAGTTCAAACGAGCCACAAACCACTCCTTCATACAACTATGAGGACTACAGTAATTTAGATGAATCTGTGTTCGTCTGTCATTATGGAGTTCACGCATCTAACATCTTACCTGTGTTGTACTCCATATTCTTCATGGTGGGCTTGCTGGGGAACATACTGGTGATCTGGGTGATCTTGATGGGTGTAAAGCTGAGAAGCATGACTGACATCTGTCTACTGAACCTGGCTTTAGCTGACCTGCTGCTGGTCTCCTCTCTTCCCTTCCTGGCACACTATGCCAGAGACCAGTGGATCTTTGGAGGCCCCATGTGCACCATAGTTTTAAGTATCCACCACATTGGGTTCTACAGTGGGATATTTTTCATAGCACTGATGAGTGTTGACAGGTACTTAGCTGTGGTTCATGCTGTGTTTGCTTTGAGAGTCAGAACAAAGGCACTTGCGATTTTAGCTAGTTTGATGGTTTGGATGATTGCTGTTGTGGCATCATTTCCTGAGCTGTTGCACCTTAAGATAATTCATGACAACAACAAAACATTCTGTC